>JAWLRI010000324.1:0-13168 GCA_034781795.1 Crypturellus tataupa
CTGCGTGTGCAGGGGGGTTGGACTAGATGACCTCTAGAGGTCCCTTCCAACCTTAGGCATTCTATGATTCTATGAGTACCTTGAGGATAACTGATCTGGGTGTTAAAGACTGAGGCAAAGAAGGCATGAGCCTTATCCTCATCCTTGGAGACAAGGTTCCCTCCAATTCCATCCAATAAAGGATGGAAGTTCTCCTTGGTCCTCCTCTTCTTCTTAATGTGTTTGTAGAAACATTTTTTGTTGCATTTTACAGCGGTGGCCAAATTGAGTTCCATCTGTGCTTCTACCTTTCTAATTTCCCCTATACATACCCTAGTGATGTCCTTGTATTCTTCCCAAGTTGTCTGCCCCATCTTCCAAAGGCAGTACACTTATTATTTTTCCTCACAAAGTCTTAGTGAGAGTTGTCAATTCAGTCAGGCCAGTCTTCTTCTCCAACACCTCGTCTTTTGGCACACGGGGACGGTCTGTTCCTGTGTGTTTAAGATTTCCTTCTTGAGGAGAGTCCAGCTTTCTTGGACCCCTTTGTTCTTAAGGACTGTCTCCCAAGTGACTCTCGCAACCAATGTTCTAAGCAGTCCAAAGTCCACTCTCTGGAGATCCAATATAGCAGTTTTATTGACCCCTCCCCTCCTGACTTCACCAAGACTTGAAAACCCTATCATTTCATGGTCACTCTACCCAAGACGGCCTTGGACCACACCTCCCACCAGTCCTTCTCTGTTGGTAATGAGCAGGTCCGACGGGACACCTTCCCTCCTATGCTCACTTACCAGCTCACACAGAAGTTTTCTTCGATGCAGTCTACAAACCTCCTAGACTATTTCCTCTTTGCCTTATTGTATTTCCAACAGACATCTGGTAGGTTGAAGTCCCCCACAAGACTGGCAGCTGCTTGATGACTGACTCCTCTATTGCTTCATCCTGGTTGGGGGCATCTATAGCAGATTCGCACCAGGATATCAGCCTTCCCCCTGATCCTGACCCATAAACACTCAACTTCTCCATCACCCACTTGGAGCTCCATGCAATGAAAGGACATCCCAGCTTACAGCACTATCCCACCTCCTTTCCTTCCTTGCCTGTCCCTTCTGAAGAGTCTGTAGCCATCCACTGCAGCACACCATGTTTCAGGGATGGCGACTGTCATAGTTCTCCTGATGCACCGTGGCCTCGAGCTCTTCCTGTTTGTTGCTGGAGCAGCATGGGCACACAGCAGTCATTGGTGTAGATGCACTTCAGCTGGGCTTCTGAGCTCTCCCCTAACCCTGACCCTAGGGTCATCTCTATCAATCCCAGTTTTAACCCCCTCTCCTTTCATACCTAGGTTAAAGGTTAAAGCCCCCTCAATGAGCCCCACCCACTCCTGGTCAAGGTTATCCCTAAAAGAGAGGTCAGCACCATCTGTTATCAGTAGTCCTGGTGCTGTAAAGACTGTCTTATGGTCAAAAAAAAAAATCATTAAAAAGTTCATTAACTTTTAGCCCATGACCATCTCTCTGCCTAGCAAAGGAGATATTTTCCTACTGCAAAGTTAAAGGAAAATTCCTGAACTTGCACGGGAGGAAGAAAAATAAGCACCATTCAATAGTTTAGGGTCCTGCATTGCAAATTCTACAACTGTGATTGGTGAAAAAGCAAGGTGTTCAAGCCAAAAGCCTGGGTGGAAACCAAGCTGCCACATTCTCAGGGTGCACAACCCCACAACCCTTGAATCCGTTCAGCTGCAGCTGGAAGAAAACTTATTAAACACTGCTCCCTGCTTGTGATCTTCTGCAAAGAGTACAAATGTAGCTACAAAACTCTAGTGTCCTACACCACTTATCTTTGCCTCTTTACTAACAACCAAAGTGTTGGTAATAAAAACAGGATCAGAGCAATAAAGCAGCTTCTTTGTTGTGGCACTACTAGGAGCATCATGTTGTTTTGAGTATTGGGTAACTGCATACCATTGTGGGGGAACAGACCCTTGCAATAATATATTGAAAGGGCAAAGGCACTGGTTTTACTGAGTCCTCCTACAGTGAATTAAAAATACCTCCTTTGTTTTGATGGAGAACACTGAGGGGCTTTAAATGCACAATGTTAACAGATAGGTTTAAAGGACCACAGAGTTGGAAAATGGCAAACAAGGTAGTCCAAACAGCTTGAGTGGAGTTTGCTTCACAAAGCTTTTAGATTTAACAAGGGCAAGAAGATGCAGCGTGCTCTTAGCAAGCCAGGTCACCACAGAAAACAGCTGGAAAAGAGGCTGAAAAAAGTCTGTCGATTCAAACCAGACTACGAGATATTACTAGACATACTGCCTGCTAGGTGGAATGCGCACCAGGTCAGGCCAAGAGGACACCAGCACACAGTTATGTCCCACACCATTAGTAATTTATTAACCTGTCACTCAGCACAGCTTTCAGCTCTGATGCCAAAAAAGAAATACTCCAACACAACACTGCCCAGAGGCATACCCTTACCTCCACGCCCCGTGGAGAAAGATGCCAGAAGGCACAAGTGGCCTCCAGTGCAACTCATCCCTGCTGGACAACAGGCACACCCCCTGCATAGGGAGAAGGCTGGAGTCCAGGAGATCTGCACCACATCCCCGCTCCTTCACTGCTTTCTGTCTTGTTTTCTTTCTGTCTCATTGATGCTTCCCTTCCCAGTGATGGCTTCAGCAGACAACACTTCAAAGGCAGGTTGGGGCACTCAACAGAGGCTGGTTCAGCAGGGCACACAATGCAGCCCATCGCAATGCTGGCACAGGGAAAGGCCCAAAAACACCCACCCTTGCAGCAAACAGCTCACCTGAGAGAGCCAAGACAGCACAAGAGAAAGACAGAGGCAGCTTTGTCTTACCCAGGATGAGAGATCAAGTCTGCCTAGATGACTAACACAATATAGCTGGGCAGCTTTGCCTTCTCAGATCATGAATTTGATCCCTGTGTCTTTTGGGGCCCTGTGTGTCCTGTGGGGGAGGATATACCCAGGAAGAGTGTTTTAAAAAGATGATTCTCAGAAAAAGGTTCAACAGAAAGTGAAGGAGAACCCAGTGGCCCATGGTGGCCCTCTCCTCTGTGGAAGAGGCAGTGGTCCAATGCTGCAGCAAGAACTACACTGAGATCCTTCAATAGGAAATAGCCCTGTGCTGCCACATGGTGGACAATAGCAGAGAAAAATTGGAAGCCAGCGTCTGCAATGACCCAGGCTCAGGCAGACAAGGTCTTCTCTACGGTTCTTCCTGCCCCAGAAGAGATCCTGACAGCAGCTGTCCAGCAAGAGGGCTGTCAGGATACAGCCGGGAGAAACGCCCCAGTGTCCAGATGGGGAAGACGTTGCAATAGGAAGTGTAGCTGATGGCACATGACTTGTTGAACACTCCAGCAATGTTCTCCTGAGAGAGAGAAAGAGCAAGGTGGTGTTGGTGGCAAGCTCCCACTGCATCCCCCTCATCCATGCTCCTCAAGGTAACATCGCCCACTCTGGAAGCATTTTCCTCTACCCCCACACGGGCCTTGAGCTGCCGTCTCACTAACACAAGCAGCCACAGTTGTGTCCAGGACATACAGGTGAGCTCAACTGCTCCCTGGGGCTTTCCAGAAAAACCCGCAAGCATCATTGAATAGAGACACAGTGCCCAGAAGAACCCCTTGGAGAGACAAGAATAGACCTACAAACCTGAGGCCAGTCCCCGTTAGGCAACTGTTTATCAATCAATGCTTTGATGCCCCTTTCCAACACGCTAATATCAGGGTACCTGCAGAGCACAGAGAAGACACACACTCACAAATCTGGACTGTCCACATAACACTATACATGCACTTAAGGAAATCTGCTACCTCCAGGCTACCTGTGTTTGTCCTCAGCATGGTGAATGTTTTGGGAAGACTCCTTGCGACCCTCACAAACCAGACATTATGAACATGGCAAAACTGTACCAGGCCAGGGGTTTATAGTTATGACATACTCCTGCTTTGCACTGTTTCCCTTTCCCCCAGGCATCAGGAGCCTCTTCAGCCCGTGGAACACAGCTCCAAACAGTCCCCCACTGCAGCAGGCTTGTGACAGACAGTATCTTTCATCAAGTGTCACACACTTTAGCCCAGGGCCCATGCTAGCTCTTCCCAATAACTTGGCTAGTGTTTCCTATCCCATCCAGCACTTGGGGCCAGGCAATGTCTCAAGAGGCAAGGGCTGCTCCTACCTGACAGCCATGAGTCCCAACAGGGCCCAGCACGTATTGTGGATCTGTGACGTGGCACTCTGCATGTACACGCGCTGCTCACACGACTCAAAGTCTTCTCCCCAGCCACCGTCTGCCATCTGCTTAGAAAGCAGGAACTGGCACGCCTGGGACACCTCTCTGCACGCAGCCCTGCAAAGACAGGGCAGAGGATTAGATGGGGTTGCAAGGGAGAGGTAGATTTTCACCCCTATGCCCCCATCACAATGCTCTACCATGCCCACAGTGGGGGTTTCAAGCCTGGGCAGCAAGTGCCTAAGTGTTGAATCACAGGCACAAGATTTGGGAAGAAAAGTGCCCAGTCAGGGCATCACCTCAGTCCCACCACATGGCCCTGCCCAAGAGAGAATGGCAGGGAAGCCAGACTGCCCTTCACTCACCCGTCACGGTACGTGTGCTGCATGCTGGCAAACGCCTCCAGGCCAAACCAGGTGCCGTAGGTGAAACAAACCCCCCAGCTCCTAGGGGGGAAGGATGAGCAGTAGTGTCAGGCCTGACAACCCAAGGTTGATGCAAGCAAGGTCCTAGGAACATGACTTACCCTTCCCATGACCCATCGGCTCGCTGCGTCCTCCGACAGAAGTCCAGACCCTTTTGCAGAGTCTCTCTGCTCAGAAGAAAGATGCCTGCTTCAAAAGCAGCCCAAACTTGGTGGCTGCTTTTGCAACTGCCAGTCTCTCTTGAGAATTTGGTGAACCCTCTCTATAAAATGGCTCAAGAATCAAGAGAGCACAGACCAGCAGTCCCACAGGATCTCACAGTCAAATCATGCACCACTTGGATGCTTTTATGCCATGAGCAGGCACCCAGCAGGAAACCCAGCTGGCAAGCATTTGCAAGATCAAGGCAACAGACAACCAGCCTGTGCCCTGCTCCTGGAGTCAAGCTAGACCCCAGGCTCTTATGGGGAACTCTGGTTTTAAGATATCATCAGCACCCCAGTACTGAATGCGCCGAGGGTGGCTCCATGGAGCCCTCTGACAAAGCTCAACAGAGGCTGCACCAACTGGGGCCATGGCAGGCAGCATGGGTGACTTCAGACTTTTCTGCCCTGCCCACTCCCCTCTCAGTGTATATCACCTGATCTCTGGGGCTCTGTGCTCAGGGAACACCTCGTGGAAGTGTCTCAGTGCCTGTATGACAGCCGACGTGCACTCCACATAGGTGTAGTCAATCATGATGTCACCTGCCAGGGGGAAAAGAATAGCAGTGCAACAACCCCTCTGCTGGGTAGCTCTGCCAGCAGAGAACTGTAAAACCTTTCCCTTGCCCCGCTCACACACATCCCACAGAGGGACCAGTGGCAAAGCCTGGCATCCGCCAGGCACAGCAGTGCCAGAACTCTTTGCAGTGGGCAAGACAACCAACCCCAAGCAGCTCTGCTTACCAAACACCTCCGAGGGGTTCAGCAGCTCCAGTAGGCGACCTCCTCGCTTTGTTTCATATGTGGCAAAGCCTCCATCAGAGTTTCTCATGCTCAGCAACTGACCAGACAAGCAGAAAATGGGGACTGAACTGGCCCATGGGCAATGGCACCCCAAACCACCCCGAAGCCAGGTGAGGACAGAGCTAAACCCACCAGGATGGCACATAACACACATGTCAACCCACAGTCATACCTAGTCTGAAACATCACTGCAGAGACTTGTATCACATTAATACAGCGTCACTATTGCTCTTAGCAGGCCATGGGCCTTGCAGTGGCTTACCAACAGCAGGCCCACCAACTCCCCAGGACTTCTGCCTTCTCCTGTTCTAGCTTACCTTAGCTGGCTGCATTTCTCACAGCCAGCCAGCCCGTTTCTGCAGCACTTACCACATTCACTGCATCAAAGAGGCGCTCAGAGGGGACATGCTCGGCTATGAAGGGGCACTTCTCCTGCAGCAGCATCACTGACTTCAGCCCCTCTGCTGTGCAGTCAGCTACAATCCAGCCACAGTCTCGGGTGCTGAAGGGGAAGCCACCCTGGGGAAGGGTCAGGAGAGCTCAGTACCTTCCCCTAGACCTGCTCTGCCCTTGCACAGAGGAAGTTACTGTCCCTCAAATCCTTTTCCCAAATTGCTGCCCCAATCATCCCAGGCAGCATCAGCTGTTGTACCTTGTTCATATGGCGATAATATTTCTGGTAGTCGGGTGGGTTCTCCGGGATCTGCACAGGACAAGAACAACAGTGAGGGCAGGACAGAGATGTGTGAAACCACGGCTAGAGCAGAGCTCTCTGGGCCTGGGCACCATCCACCCTTTGCTGAGGGAGGCAGCCAAAGCCAGAGGCTGGCTCTGGAGCAGTGAGAAATCACTTTTTTGGCCTGATTTCTCCGTTGCTGAATCCTGTCTTCCCATAATTCTTTCCCAACAGAAAGCCATCTACTTTCAATGCTCCCTTTCCCAGCACCATAAGCAGGACCTACAGCTACATCTGCACACACAGCCATCAGTGACCCCATAAGCCTGGCCAACAGGAGTTAAACCCATGCTGTCATTAGCCAAGAAAGCCAGATTTCCCAGTAGGATAACTCAAGCATGTGGTCAGTGGGTAGGATGAGGGGATAAGAACCTTGAACTCTCTGTTCCCCAACTTTTCTGTTCCCCAACTTTTCTTAGCCAAGGAACCTAACTTAAATGCCCTGATCCAGCCATGGTCATCTCTAAGCTGCAGAGATCCTTTCCTTGCTGTTCCTCAACAAAAAGAATGCAGGAAACAAAAGGTTGCCCCCCAGTGCTTTATTAGTGCAGCCCTGCAACAGAGCTCTTCAGGGCAAAACAGGAGTATTAAACAGAGCTGTAAGACAAGAGTTTGTACAGTCAGCACAACAGAAACACCATCAACCGGGTCTGCTCACCTGACTGAACTTGAGGAACTCATGGGCGTTTTGGAGACAGGACCTGAATTCAGGGATCTTCTGGGCTTCTGCCTGAAAACAGAGGTGCACGGTCAGCAAGGAGCTGTGGCTGTCACATGTCCCTTGGGTAGAAGGGGATATGCTGGGATCTCACTAGCCCGCTGGTCTATATGTAATTAACTCCTGCCCTTCATATAGTCTTTCCCACAGGCTTGCATTCATACTTTCCTTGTATCCGTCTGACTATTTCTACAGCTTCTACAGCTGGAGCAGTGGCTTCTACAGTTGAACCAGCAGTGGTCACTGGTACTGAAGAGAAGCACTTGCCTGGTCAGGATAGGGGCTTACCTGGTCAAGCATATCACTTTCCCCCAAACATGCCCACTACAGCTAGCACTTCAGTGCTGCAAACCAGGGATCCTGCATGCTCTCCCTGCCAGATGGGCAGGCTCTGGGACCAAGCAGAGAACAGAGGAAATGCCAGGTTGCAGAGACAGGAAAACCTAACCCAAGCCAGCCCATTCAGCAACATCAAGGCCTCCTGGTCTGAAAGCTGCTGGCAAAGCTAGGGTGCACCAGGTGCTCTGGGCACCTTCTATACCACTAGGGCCTGAATGGTGGGATCAACAGCTCCAAGAAGGAGCATGTTCACCCAGCTCTGGTGTAGAGTGTGATGCCAGGATCTGCACAGTGGAGCTCTGAAGGGTTGTGCAACCAGGAGCCACTAGTATCTGGGGACTGGAGAAGAGAGGCCACTTTCCTGAAGCAGGGTACGGCCCTGAAGGGAACGTTACCTCCAGAAAAGCTTGGACAGCAAAGGCAGTATCCCAGAGCTGGGATCCATTTGTCCCCTGGAAGAGAGAGGGAGAATAGGCAGTGAGAGGCAGCTGTCTGGGGCAGGAAGGCAGTATGTCCCAGCCATCCCAGTGGTCTCTGTGGCAGCACCTCCTTCCTGCATTATTACCATGAGCTCTCTCCACCTTGTGTCTCAGTTTCAAGTTGTGCACCACCATGGCTGATTTGCAGACACACACAGCAGCACAGGCATGGGAAAGGGTCAGCAAATGAGACAGCTGCCAGAGCTTGTGCCAAGGCACAGTCAGAACACGAGGGGCAGACAGGGATGTGGAGCACAGGGAGGCAACAGCCAGTAGAGAAGCACAGCTGTGTTCACACACAGCATCTGAGCAGAGGGACAGGGCCCTCTGTCACCATCTCTTCCTCCTCCCGCTCTCCCATCATCTGTAGGGATGAAGGAGACAGAGGCCTTGAGCTGCTCCTCAGCTGACAGCCAAAGAGAGACAGACTAGCACTGCTAGTCTGGTGCTGCTGGCACTGCTGGAGAAGTGGCAGCAAGACAGGAAAGACAAGCTGCTGGGAGCCTAGCCCCAGCGTGAACAAGCTGTCCCATCCCACAGGTTGCCACAGCATGCATGGGTCCCTGCCAGTCACAGCCAAAATCCCACAGCACGTCACCTGCATCTTCATGCCGTCGAGGCCCAGCCTGTGGGAGAAGAGAGCACAGTGCTGCAGCGCAGACACAGCAAGAGCACCAGGAAGGGGGCTGAAAACCACAGCATGCTCACATAGACAGATCAGAGCCTTGTACTGTGGCAGGCAGGTCGTGCTCAGCCCTCACCAGAGATAGTCTGGAATCCTGGAGACATGTTCCTGAAAAGCTGGGGAGTTTTCCCCATCCACAAACCAGCGAACCAACATATTGATGGTCTTGGAAATCTGCCAAGAGAACAGTATCAAAGCATAGAGACAGCATGCTCCAAACCCAGAGATGTACATCACGCCCACCCAGCACATAGCCCTTTACAGGTCCCAGCCATTGTTCCAATGGCTCAAACTTGTGTCACACCGTAAGCATGAAACTCTGCCCAGCTCAGCCAGAACTTTCCCCCAGATCATCTCCCTGCACATTGGGAAAAGGTGCCCTTCAGAGACCACAGCTGCCCCAATGCCAGCTCTATCTCCAGTGCCCTGTTAGCATTAGGAACAGCAGCAGTTGTGCCTGAGCAAGACCAATTGGTTATGGTTACAGGTCACACTTGTAAAGGGTTAGGAACCCCAGCCTAGTCCTTCAAATGCACAAAAAGAAATAGAGCCAAAGGCAGGACTTTTAAAGGGTCATTAGCAAGTAGCCTACCGGGCCAATGCTGATGCACTTGGTGAATCTGTCATCAGCTTTGATGTGGTCATACAGCTCTGCCACAGCTTGCTGCCGCAGGGAGGTGCTGTGGACGGCTTCATACATGTTCATGATGGCTGCAGGATTCAAAAGGGATATGCTGTGAAAAAGCTGACTTATGCAGCAAGAGTTGGCTGTACCAGTGCTCACACCACCACTAGCTGAGAGACACATGGGGATTATTCTGCGCCAAAGAGGTGAGAGCATCGGGACACAAGGCCCTGCAGCCTTCACGGAGACACAAGACTGTGGACCATCATGGTTTCCATTCCAGATCCATGCACCACTGTCCAGCAGTAGACCACAGAGAGCTCCCATGGTGCCAGGCTCCATGGCTCCATCACCAGCTTGTGCAAGGGCAGTAGCGTGGCAAGAGTCCTCCCGTCCCACTGCACTCACCGTAGGCTATCCCCAGCAGCCAGCTGTGCGGGGTGTACACGTCACAGGCAGCCACGTTGTTCCTCTGCGCCGGCCAGTCTATGCTGGCGTAGTCCTGCACGTACAGCTCCTGGCATGGGAGAGCACAGGGCATCAGCCTGGCAGGCTGACAGCAAACACCCTGAGCTGACTTATTGTGGACAGTTGGCTTTGCTACGTGGACAGAGACCATTTTCCCTGTGCAGGCAAGGGCTGCCACTTGGTGACCCAGAGGTTTGCCCCAAGGACACAGCTGGCACAGCAACAGGTCATGGAGCCAGGTATCCTTGTCAGGAAACTCCATCAGGGTCACCCGCTCACCTGCCGCAAGCTCTGTACAAGCTCATCCTCTTCTGCTGACAGACGCTTGGCGTAACAGTAGCTCATGGGGAGGTAAACCTGGCGGCAGTGACACCACAGCCGGGATGGATGGGCTGGGAACCACGTAGGGAGCAGCCTGTTCACAACAGAGAAGGTCTTAGCATGAGTGACAGGGAGGGCTGAGGGAGACATGGAGATACGCTGTGTCGGCAGGAAAATGCCTGAAGCCGGGGGAACCTTTCCCTATTCCCTGTACATGGTCCTTTGCTGCCTGTACAGCTGCAAAAGACAGAAGGGGATGTCCGCACAGTCTGGCCCCACACAGACCTTTCCCAATGAGGCTGCTCTCTCTCCACCAGCGACCTTTCCTGGGCAAATTCAGACAGGGCAGGGAGGCCCCTGAGCTCAGAGAGGGAGCAGAGAAGTCCACTCAGGGACAACTCTCCTCTTAGTGCAGTCATGAAGGGAGAGGCCCAGACTACAAACTGAGCTGAGAACAAAACTCAAACAGTCCCTGGCACTGCGTGACAGCTAGAGCTGGCAGCCTTGCACACAACAAGCTCTGTCCTGCCACAGCCCACGGCTGGCTGGCCACGAGAGCAGAAGATACTGGCAGCAAAGAGCTGATGGATGCATCAAGGTCATGATGCTAACAGGGATGAGCTCTGGCACTTCCGCACAGCATTCAGTCTTACCCACCAGCAGCAAGACCAGCCAACAGGTCTCCCAGCTCACAAGCAATTGGAGCAGCCTCTTGGCTGCTTGGAGCAGCTGCAGGTGGGGGATGATCCCCATCAATACCACAGCTTGGGAGAACTTGGGGGCCAAGGGCTACAGCAAGACGGACAACACTCCCCACTTCCACACTGGGGCAACACATACCACATCTCTGGGAGAAGTGTGTTCATCCCATCCCAGCTGTATACATTCAGGACAGCCAGCCAAAATTTCCCCCATGAAGGGATGCCCACAGCACCTCCTGCAGAGAGGAATGTTAGTTTTGGGGGTTAATGCAAACAAGCCAGTTCCCAATCCTACACATTGCAGGACCATCCTCTCCTCCCATTTATGTGTGTGCCGCTGGGACTGGGACAGATGTCAAAAAAAACAGCAAGTAAATCATGACCCATAAACAAAACACCCTTTCTCAGACTTAACCTGAAACACAAAGGCAAAACATATCAGCTCCTCCACTTCCTGGCAGCCCCTCAATGCTCCACTCAGCACTCGGGGCCAGCCAAACCTCCCCAGTCAGTGTTCCAGCCCCACAGCTGCTGTACCGGGCAGCAGAGCTGACCTTTGCTATGCAGGTTGACACGGGCCCGCACAACATCTGGGTCGTCTGGCCCGACCCCCAGGATCCTCAGGGCTGTGTAGTTCAGTGCTGTGCCAAACACTGTTGATTTGTCTTCCACGTGCCTGTCGTGAACGCGCACACACACACAAATACACACAAACACACACACACACGAGACGGACATTAGACACAACCTTCTGCACAGGACTTTCTTGGCCAGGCAAAATGGGATGCTAAGGATGACTGTGGAAAAGGGAGACCCAATCTGGATAGAAACATTTTTGTTCTGCACCGCCCAAAATAGGCAGTGCTTTGGAATAGTACCAAGGAGGAGATGCAGCTAGGTTCTGGGGCAGGGAAGCATCCCTAGAGTCCTACACAAGCAGATGGGCAGCCACCCAGAGGTATCACAGCCGCGACCTCCCGCTCCCAAATCCTGTCAGACTCCGCAGCAGCTCCAAGTGCCGGATCTTGGAGGCACCACCACAAGAGACACCGCCCTGCTACTCACAAGCCCCAGCCGCCGTCTGGGAGCTGCACGGAGCGCAGGTAGCGCACCATCTCTTTCCGAAACCCTTCTGGCAGCTGGATCTTTGCAGTGTGGCAAGTGATGAGGAGACCTGGAAGATCAGGCAAAGGAACTCTCTTACCACGTGCAATGCAGTGTATTTATTTGCATTATTAATGCAGTGTAGAAGAGTAGCCCCTCTCCAGCAGCACAGCCCAGGGCCTTGGGGCACTGCACCAAGGCACGACATTGAGCCACCCCCGCACTCACCACTGATACTTCTGCTGACAAGGCAGGGACGTGCCAGGATGAAGCAACACAGCAAACATGCCCAGCCATGGCCATTTTGCCCATTCCCACCTCAGTAAAGGGAAGAGCCTCCTGACAGGGCACCAAGCAGGCCAGGAGGACGTGGGAGCTCCTCCTTGCCATGAGGAGTCTCCCCAGCACACCATGGCAGTACCAAGCACCTACCACAACTGACCTGGGAGCAGGAAGAGCGGTCCACCATAATCACCAGCCCAATGCCCGTCCTCAGCCTGAAGGCTGGCATAAAACCGCATGCCGTTGTGGGCTGCCTCCCGCGCCGTGTGCGCCGCTGGCAAGGGCCGCAGCACTTCATCCTGCACGGAGACAACATCTCAGCCTGGGACCCCTGATGGAGCCGGGGCCCTGGGAGGCACCTCGGCCACACTAACACCCCTCGCCTTAGCCTGGACCCTGGGGATAGCTCAGCTCCACGGACCCCGACCACCAACACCCCCAACCCCAGGACTGATCCGTCCACCAGGGCTCTGGGGAACCTCGGGACTTGGGCCCTAGGAGACACCCCTGCCCCAGAGAATCCCCCAGCTGGGGCCAGATCCAGGGACCATCCCTCAACCGAGGGCTAGGGGGGGTACCTCACTCCCAGGGACCCTCCAAACCTCAGGGGCCTCTCCTGGCTAGAGACTGGGGACCCCTCAGCCCCAGAAACCACCCTCAAGCCCAACCCCAAGCCTTGGGGGAAGCATCTCAGCCCCAGCATTGCCCCGGGTAGGGATTGGGGTACACCTCATGCCCAGGACCCCCGTGCCCCAGGAAATGCCCCATTTGGGAACAGGAGGGGGACCTCATCCTCAGGAACCTCTCCTCAAGCCAGGGCCTGCAACCCAGAGCTCCCCCCAAATGAGAACCAGGGGCACCTCAGCCCTTGCAACCCCTCCCCATCTGGGGACAGGGATCATCAGCCATAGGCGCGCCCCTCCTCGCTGGGACCTGGGACCCCCCCCAGCCTCATGCCGCAGCCCGGCGCCTCACCGTGCTCAGCCCGAGGCAATGCGCCTCCAGCGCCGTCTGCGCCCGCCCCGCCGC
>JAWLRI010000324.1:19053-34911 GCA_034781795.1 Crypturellus tataupa
GGATGGAGCGGGGAGGACACGTTTAGGAGCTCGTGCTTTAAAGCAGGGAGCCGCAGCGGCCGTTATGTTGGAGTGACCGCTGTTCGGTAAGTTTTAGACTACAGATTAATGTAACTGCGCAGAACAAAAGGTTTTGATAGTAAAACAAACGGGGGTTGCAGAATAGCACTCTTCTCCCCACCTCCCGGTGTCATGACAGGAGAGCTCCTGGGGGACAGGGAGCGGCCCCAGGGACCCGCCCTCGCCTCTGCCTCCCCGGGGTTCCGGAGTTAAGCACAGGGGCCAGAGGACTGAAACGGAAGGACATGGAGCGTGTAAAGAAATCCAACCAAAGGAAGTACGTTTTGGTCCAAGAGGCAGGAGAAGTTTAAGATGGAGGCGAATTTCCAAGAGCAGTTTTGAAATGTTTAATGTGTTTTTTTTTTTTTTTTGGTTTAATTTTACATTTTACTTTACAAGGCAACTTGTCTCACTGTCACCAATATCTCAATACAAAAACAAACAAACCCTCCCCCCCCCCCCCAAACTTACAATGCTTTATTCGCTAAAAAAACTACAACATTAAAATTGGGGTTAGGTAGTTCTTTTGTTTTGCCAGCTGTTCTGAGGAGTGTCCTGTAATCCACTGCTTAAGGTCACTGTACTTAAAACAATAAGTTACACAAGTTCTGTACATAATTACAGTTAAGAGTTTCAAGATACATAGCTGTATAATACACCACAGTTAAACACCATGAGGGCAAAGAATATATGAAAGCTTTTTTGTTGCTGCTGTTAAAGAATTTATAGTTTATTTGAGCAAGAGTCATTTGATGTCCTTCTCTCCTGGGACTAACATCCATCTTAGGCACTGATCCAGGCAGAATCGCCTTACGAAAAAACGTGGCTGTTTTGCCAAATTCATGCATTATTTAAAAAAAAAAAAAAAAAAAAAAAAAGGAAAAAAGGTCAAATAGCTTCCACTATTAGCTCTATAAAAATAGTTATTTGCTAGACTCGTTTTTCAAACATAAGTAGTACTTGAATAATTTCACATTCTCTTTCTGAATTCGGTTTACTGCAGTGTAAGATCAGGCAGGAATTTCAAAATCTTAATTAGGCAAGCGTGACTAATAATTGGATATTTCAGCTTGAATAAAAACATCTAAATACAACCAAAAGATGAAAGTTTGTACCACAGCAAATTCAGCTAGCACTAACACTGAATATCTTTTCCATGGTGGATAAAGTCACTATTATATAGGTTTTAGGACAGGATATTCAGGGAAAACATATTGCAAGATCATGCTTTGTAGACAGTTTTACCAGCGATTCAGAGACTACTGACTTTGGAATGAAGTAGCAAAAAACTTGGCTTTATGTAGGGCAGTAATTAACAGCTTAAGGCTATAAAACAAGCAACTTTACTATTTAGCATGAAGTTATGAGAGCAAGAACATTTAAGCTTCCCGCATCAAGTAGTTAAAACTAGATATTTATATTTTCTTATAAATTTTATAGCATTACAGAGTCCAGCATGGCACTGTAAGTAACCGTGTTACAGATGCAGTATTTGTTTTTGTTTGGTACAAAAAGGATGAACAGCAGCATAATTGTTGCAATATTGAATCCAGGATTGGAATGAATTGTTTTCTTCTGAATGAGGATGAGTCAGTGATTTAAAATAAAAGGCTGCATTTTTAAACCCCAAGTATGTGCAAATTCCTTTCAGTACAGTAGAGAATCTGGCAGAGATGCGTGCAATCTTGAAAGTTATGTGCCAGCACAGTTACCACCAGTATATTGCAAACAAGCACATGGAGAGTTAGCTCCAAATGGTTACTCACAACTTTAAGTATTATTTGCAAAAGTCCTCCTCACAGCTGGTGTTCTCTCCCCACCCCACTTCTTGTCCTTTTATGCAGTGCATCAAGTTATTGACATTCATAAGTATTGTAAAAAAGTTGGTCCATGATAGTTCTGTTAAATTTCCTTCAGGAATTCCAGTAAATTCTCCATCCTAAGACAGCTGTAATTGTTGCAATGGATTTTTGAAAGCAAACACAGTCTGAGAGATGAAGGCTTGTGAAGACTGGCATCTCCATTTTCCTACGGTCTTCAAAAGCTTTTAAAAACACAAACTGATTCAGATGCTGTTCAGAGAGTCTCTAGATTTTGGTGCTTTAGCCTTGGTGCGATTTTGTGTTTTCACATGTTGTAGGCAACATAAATAGGATCCAACTGGTCAGCCAGAAATCCATCTCTCAAGTGCATTCGTTGCTTTTCACCACGGGAATTGATAGGAATAACACCTGGGTCCACAATGACTACAACACCAACTATAAGATAATGCTCTTCGAGAACCACATTTGTTACCAGTGCAACCAAGTCCAGTGCTTCTTGCTCTGAGCCTTCTAATTCCACAACCACCACAAGCAGGTTGGTCCATGTAAATACAGCACTGTTGGTTTGATACAAATATTAATTGTGAGAAAGCACACTGTTTACAAAATCCCCCCAATGCCTATACCACAGCAAGTGTATTCCCTCTAACAGCTACGGACAGCCACCACACAATCTTCAAGTGCCCTGTCACCTTGCACACATCCTGCCTTCGCCATCTTTCAGACTATGATAAAGGGTTTTATTTTTTTGAGTGGAGGTGTGGGAAGGAGGGGAGGTTTTATTTCCATTACTCTAAGAGCAGTAGTTTATAAAGCAAAGCCTGATAAATTCATTTTTTAAAGCAAGCTGTCAATCTAGCATGCTCTTCTGCGCAAGCATGACTTCTAGTGCTTCAGAAGACACAAAAGGATAGAATTCTGAGTCGCTTACCATTCTGCAATGCTCTTATGTGCTCTTATTACAGAGGTCTCTATATCAATGGGATGATACCTCATTCCTCTGAGCTCCAGTGTTTCATCCAAAGAGCCTACCACATACAGGGCATCGTGCCTCTCTGAAATAGAACACAGACACTCAAAATATCAGGTCTAGAGAATGGACATCTTCACCTGTACATGTTTGTTCCCAGCATTTCCTATGAATTTCACAGTGCTTCCTGAGGGGAACAGTCTGTACCATTTAAAAGAAAAGTATAAACAGCTCATTTAGCATTTCCTTTTACTGGCTTAAAACCAGAACAAAAAGAATTATGGAGTCATTCAGTTTGGTGCCCTCTATATAAAACCTAATGCTTTTCCCATTCATAAAGTCAATCAAAATCCACTGTTAAAACATCTTTTTTTGTCCATCTATTCTTATTGAAGAATCTTCCTCCTCTTATGGATGGGAGCATTTTTCCAGTTTTCAGATTCCATTTTCACCTGCTTCTACCCACTTGTCCTCATGCCAGCAACATTCTTCCTCTTAAGCTCTCCCAATGACTGCAGAGAGAACAATTTATGTTCCTGCCTTCACCTTGGTTTCAACTAGGTTAAATGGGAGAAGCTCTTCTAAACTCTTCTCGCAGGTCTTGCTCTCCACATCGCCCTGTTTCTTCTATGGCTTGGTTCTGCTTGGAGTCACTTTTTTTTTTCTCCTTGCACCTATTTTAGAAACCTGCTCAATTGGGTAACTAACTAATTAAAAGCATACTAAGAAGCAACAGTGTATTTCATGCATGCTTGCAAGTAATTGTACATGGTCTCTCTTCTGGTATTCTTCCATAGTGAAAAAAAATCTCTAATAAATGATTTTTTAAAAAGCTACAAGGTACAAAAAGCTACTACATTAATCTGGTTTCTTGCCATCTGCTACTTCTTTTTTTGTGAGTGAGAGTGTGCTCAGAGATTCTGATTTCTGTAAGCTGCCAGCTTTCTCAAGTAGAGGGAGCCATTTCATTGTGAACAGTGACCGAAGGAAAATTCTGCCAAAATACCCTATGCAGAAGCTTGTGCTGAACATGGTATAATGTGCATAGGAGGTTAAGCAACTGCTCCAGAAAAATCTGAGTAGGGAAAGCAAGGAAAGCTGAGAGCACCCTGACTGGGTGATCTTCTAGCTACTAAGCCTGTGCTTTCAACAAAAGCCTCATCTCTTGCCTTGCCCACTCTTGTCTCCTTCGTCCCACAAACAACTGTGGAAATATTGCATAAGTGGAAACACTGTTTTTCTATTTTGTATTATGAATGATTAAACAAAATGTAAAAGGTGCCTGTGACCCATCTAATGATCCAGTGATGGACACACAGACATAGCCACTGTAGATATCACTGTTCACTTAAGTCTAATCAAAAGTTACAATAGGGTACAATGCTAGTGAGTAATAAGCATTCAAGCGTGGGTTATTTAGACACTTGCTTTTTTTTTAAATACATGATAATCAAGAGTTTTACCTATTCCATATTCTAGACCCACAGAAAAAGGAGCAGAGTGCTTCCTCAACATACTTAAATATCTCAAATTCACTTGTGAAGGGCTGGGAAACAACTGCTATTGCATGTCCTAAAACAATGGAATTAATTGGTATTATTAGTATTCTCTAGATCAGCACTGAAATACCACATTTGTCAGTACGGATAAAGTAAGTATAAGCAAATAGAAAGGCACTAATGCTTTAACTGACATGCTCATGGCATTTTGTTGAAATGAAGGATGAAGATCCTGTCTTCTAAAACTATCAAAAGTGCATTATGAATTACACATATTGCATGGTCATCCAGTATCATTATAAAAAATGAATATATACAGAGTAAGAAAACATTCCTCTTACCTTCAGCATTTATCTCTTACAGAAGTCTGTAAAAACTTGCAGGATGGCTTCTCTTTGCTAGCTTAGCTACCCCAAACAAATTTAACAAATGCTTCATTTTTTTCTCTCTATAATGTTTTCTCACCTCCACTAGCATCAGTAAGTTCTGTTCTGCGCAGGAAGCCCAGGTATCCAGTCCGTGCCCATACAGTCTGAGTGTCTCCAAAACTCAAGTGAGCAGTAAAGTGATCAGCGTGCAGTGCTTCCTCTCCATACACAGTGTAGTAACCAGTAGCGTTATGGGGACTACTCACCCATATCTGGGGGATAAAAAAAAAAAAAAAAGAAAAGTCAGGAGGGAGCTATTCCCATATAAACATAGGTTATTTTGACAGATTGGGCATCATAATTTCTTGATTTAAGATCTGTTCCATTGACAATCTTACCATTCCTAAAATGGCAGAAATTATTTTATAAGAGTCACAAAGTTACTTTTGCTCCAGCAAAAATGACTAGGCAAAAGGACTAAAAAGGGAGTTTGACTCTTCAGAAAGTATTTATTTTTTTAATCAAAGGTCTTCTATTAATAGAAGATCTTAATACACTCCAATCCAAACACACATAGAACAGAGATTAAACTAAGCAGCAAATTATCTCAGTGCTACTCTCCGCTGATGGAGTATATAATGATAGCAAGAAATTCACTGCATCTTCTAGCTGCCATTCAGACACAGACTAATCAACTGGTACCACACTTGGCATGCAATATTTTGGCAGAGGAGGGAGCAAACTATGCAGAACTAGATGTTCACAGAAGCATGCAGATGTTCTGTTGTGACAATTTCAGCTCCATGTCATTCGCTTGCTTGTCACATTAAGGTGATCATTGTTATCCCACTAAGAGACGGGCATTTACCTGGGTGATTCATCCACATATTAAATCACTGCTGATAAAGGACAAGAGTTGCAATACTTTACCTCTCCTAAATGTGAGTCTCCCAGAGGTCCCTTGGTTTCTGTGTGTGCTATGATAACTTTTACTCCTGGAAGAATCTGCAATAGGAAGCATATAATTAAAAATATAAAATTAATTGAAGGAAAGATAAGTTAATAATGCAGTGCCACAGCAGCCAGCACTCCCCACAGTTCTTTGTTTTCTGCTCCCCTCTATAGCTACCATCATTTTCCTAAAAAAGATGCTTAATCATTCAAACACAAGCTTTGAAGTTATTTATTCAATTTCACACCTGAAAACTGCCTTCTGTGTGAAGGCCTGTGATTTTTCCAGCTCTATCCACACAACATCCTGGT
The DNA here is from genome assembly GCA_034781795.1 of Crypturellus tataupa. Classification (NCBI taxonomy): domain Eukaryota; kingdom Metazoa; phylum Chordata; class Aves; order Tinamiformes; family Tinamidae; genus Crypturellus; species Crypturellus tataupa. Next base: position 25,037 of record JAWLRI010000324.1, read on the forward strand.
ACTTCGCTTTAGGAGCTTTGCTTCATTTTAACTAGCTGTTCCTTTGAAGTTCACTTTCTCTAGAGGCTCACCCAGATGTACTGGGGTTAGTAAAGCATATAAAGCCTCTCACTGCACAGATTCAGTACTGAGCTCCAACAGAAGCTACTCGCCACACAGATAACAGTGAAGAGGGGATAGGACTACTTGCTTTCACAAGTCTGGATAGCTCAAAGTGCAAAAATAAATCAACTCAGGAGATAGTTCGATGCTGCTTTACTCTAATGCTCTCCAAATCTCTCACCTTCCCAGACTCCATAAGCGGCAGACTGTGTGGAGAACCTCTTTCTACCAGGCGTACTCTGGGAACATAAAAGAAGAAATTTGTACAAAGATTTATTTCAGTGTATCCACTGTTATCTTTTCCTTAGCTGCACTGACCAAGCTGTTACTGTGGCAGATGCTTGTGCTCAGTTACTCATGGTACAGTAAGGCAGTTAAAAGATCTTCTAGCCGACTTCAGGACCTTCATGTTAGTGTTCCCATATATCACATTTCCTTCAAGAAAGGGAAGTTCATCTCACTGGAGGGATAAGTGACATTCCAAGAGAGCTCTAAGGTGGTAGTTCAACCTATATTTTTAAATTCACCCTCACTTTGAGACTCCCTTGGACCTCTGCTGTCCACACTGAATCACTGCAAGGTCTCAGAATTGCAAACAGTGAAGAGCAAGCCAGCCTAAACAGAATCAATTGATATTAGGGAGTTCATTAGTAACATGACCTCTACAGTGTCAAAGACAGCAGGAGCCAAAGAAACAGGAAATGCAGCAGTACAAAAAAGTAAAATAAAGATCTGTTTGAATGCTAAAGTGAGGATCATAGGAAGGACCTTTCAATAACCTGACTTCCAACAACCAAGATTTAAGCATGCAAAACAGGGAAGACCAGTAGACACAAAAAGCTTTAAGCTTTAGGGATTAACAGAAGCCACCAATTTAATGTTATCAACCCTTGGTGCCTTTTATTTTTTTTACAATGGCATTTTTTATAATGGCTTTATATTCAAATAAACACAAAAACCAGAGAAACAAATACCTACAAGCATATATGCATACACACACACACACAAATGAATCCTACTAAAATTACAGCCCAAACTTGTTACTGTCAGCAGGTGTGTTAACTAAGAGGCAAGATAACAGAAAAACCACAACTACAGAGTAAACTCTGATAGAAAATATCCCAGACAGGTTTGCAGAAGATATCAAGTGGGGGAGCAGTTGATAGGCTATAGTATAAGCCCAACATAGAGAGAAACGTGGGAAAGCTGAAGAATTTAGATGGTTTGGACTGAAGAAGTAAATCTAAGGGGGTATATAACTACAATTTTCCACCCCCTAAAGGATAGCTACAGAGAAAACGGAGCCAGATTTCAGAGTTCTGCACCAAACTTAACTGGACCTGCCCTAGAGTAATCAGATCACGCATGGAAGTTGGCCCTGCCTTGAGCAGGAGGTTGCAGGAGGACCATCCAGAGATCCCTCCCCATCTAAATCTTTCTGTGATTCTTTGCCTAACCAGCCAATTGTTAGGGGACCATTTGCTCACAGGTATCATTAGGTAAGAAACAGCTAAGGAATCTAGATTATACATGATTTTGATGATTAGATAGCCTATCAATAGATAACATTTTAACATAATCCATACCTGTCATGTCGAAGTGCTCTCATATCTACATAGACTGTTGTTGGATCTGGTCCTGCTGTTCCCTGGGAATACAAATAAAGAAATTGAACAGAAGCCAGAATATTCCATTTTCATTTTCACATCCATACTGCATACATTCACAAATTCCACTCCCTCTTGTACTGGTGCTTATAAATGATTGCCCTAATCTACTGGAAATACAGTAAAATGGCCCCCCTAGAGTGACTGTCATAAAACTTTGATGTTTTATGGTAAACAGTAAACCACATGGAATATGAAATATGTATTTATACAGGTAAGACTTTTAAGTACACCAAGCCGGTTTTGGTATGCATGTCTTTACAGAGCAAGTATGTAAAGCATGTAAATACCAACCTATGCAGGCACATAATCCCTTTCCCAGTGCTCATTCTGCTTTGTAACAGTTTTGCCAATTTTTATTTAAAAACAAACAAACAAACAAAAGCATTTAACTTAGACATAGCTCCTACGAATCCAGACCTTTCAAGGCTTCTGACAGGATATTCTTTAGGATACTGCCTAAAGAGAGGGATCTCTGTTGCTATCAGAGATTAAACTCCTAAAACCAAAAATCATCTCCCTCACATAGGAACAGGGTATTTTCCACAGCTGCACTTAATCTCAAAGCAACTAAAAATTACAGTGAAACACCTATTTAAATTTTATCTGAAAAAATAGGCAGAAAAACCATGTTTATCTTTCCCCCCTCATCCTGGGCAACAAGTTTCTCTTTTTAGAGAGAAAAACCCAAAATGAGGCCACTTTGTCATCAATTTAAGATTACAGTGCTAGAATAACAACCTTGTCTTCATAGTAGCATTACTTAATACTTTTATAGCACAACTGTATTCAGTGTCAATGACTGACAACCATTCCAGATTAACAGTGTGATCTTCAATAATAACCCATTCTTTAGTATCAATCCTTGCTATACCCAGCTTCTGCTTGTTTGAGAAAGTGTTTGTACTTCGACTACAAGTGTTCTTCGTGAATAAATGCACATTTTTTAAGAAAAAAAACCCCTTACTTGATCTTTTCAATTGGAAACTCCTTTTTAGGAAACAACATTCAACAGCATAGCACAAGATTGACTTTAGGACATAACAAGCACACACATGCAGCACTATACCTGTTCAGCCAGCTTGCCCAGCCTGTTTGGCTGACAGAGGGACCACAAACAGAAGTAACAGAGGCCAGCAAAGTGAGTGAAACAGAGAGAAAGGGGAAAAAATACAAACAGAGAGGCACTGGAGACATGAGATACAAACAGTAAGATCAACAAAAAACTCATACTGTTTTAGAGTGAAAAGAATATTCCCATTTCGCATTACTCAGAGTCCAGCACTTTTAAGCAGTTTTAAGCAGGAAACATGCAAGATCCGCAAAATAAACCAGAAACCGTGCAAGCAAATATGCAATGCCTATTTCCATATTTTAACTCCCTCCTCCATCTCTAACTATCTATAGGCCGCTTTATAACTTCAGAAATACCTTTTCAGTAAACCAGTCCATTAAAGTTGGAAGATACTGTGTTTTTATTTGCATGCTAACTTGTATGAGATAGCTATTCAGCTTGGTTATTAATCTATATTCACTCAAATACAATGTCAAATACAGACTTTATTTTGGAGAAATAGGTTAAAGATGAAAAACAAAACTTAAGGAAGGCTATTCGAGAGTAGTGAACAGAGATGAAAAACATATAAAATGAGGGGAAAGCTTAACTGTCCAACAGCAGTGCATTCTTGACAGTTTCCCGAAGTATTTTTCACACTTTCATCTCATAAATGTAGTTGTCCTGGGAAAATTCTGGTGTTATGTACTTAGTGTAAACCAGAGTATTCTATGATAAAAATAGTATGAATATTTCTCATATTTGCCTATATATTATCTGAAGAAGTTCCTGATAGAAGAAGCTGTCAGCAGGATGTTACTAGATGTATTTTCTCCTAGATTCTGAATGCTGCTCTTGATAGTTATGTTCTTCCATATTTGACTGCAGCAAAAGCTCTTCACCTGACCCTAAAGTGATCTCCTGTCACATATGTTGGACATTTTGACCACTGGATACTCAAAATTTGTTTCCTAAATCCTTATTTAAATAGGATATTCTGGAAACCACACTTTGGCGCTGGCATCTGAAATGTTGTACCCAAAGAACTTGAAATCTTTCTACACAGTCTTCTTTATTTCATCTTATTTTTCCATGTGTTTTATACTATGTATAGTGTGTTTTATAAAAGCACAGTAGTGATCTCTACAGAAACAGCTGGTTCAGCCAGCTTGCACTAGTGAGCGTGAACTGGACCAAAATTCAGTTCATTTAATTGTCTGAAAACAGAATTTATAATTACACACATATGTAATGCACATGATATCTGTGAAACTTCTCACACATAAAACACTAGGTGCTGGCACATCTGCAACCTGAGCAGCTTATTTGTCAGCTCAAGCACAGTACAGAAATCCAGGGTGCTTTACAATTTCTACACCATACTCTTCATTTCAGGCAAGTTATGGTATGCACAATTTATTTTTTTCTAACTAGTGAAGAAACACATCTATTTAAAAAAGTTAGATGTTAAATGGTTAATTCACCCATGAAAGACTGTTTTCAGTTGACCATCATCCCTAGTCTGTGAAGTGGGGCCACATATTTAAAAAGCATTTTGTCCCTCTCAAGGCTTCTATTTTTAAATCAATTGGAAGAAGTCTTAAGTCTCACATGAAGCAAGACAAACATATTCGCTGACAATAATGCTGATTTGAGAGCTTTAAACCAAAACTCCACACAAAGCTTGTCAGCTTTCTTTGGTATTTAAGCCGAAGTTTTTATTTGAAGAACTCCATCTTTCATTTAACTCCATGCAGACAAACTATTTTCCAGCAGGCAAAATCTGAATGCATGAAAGCTGAAATAGCATTGCTTGAAATATCTGAGATGCTTATCAACTACAAGTTTTGTATTCAATTTACTACTGCAGTGATCCTTCATATTAAAGAAGCATCTCAATTGCTCAAATAGCACAAAAAGGATAAACTATAATAATTCACAGTCCTCACCACAAGCATGCCAATATTTTCAGGGCTTGTTCAATGTGTCGAAGAAGAGAGCATCTAATGGGGCTACAGCTTATGAAGTTCTTTCGAAAAAACAACACACAGCTGAATATGCACTCCTGTAAAGTTCTCAGATATGCTGTGGTTAAATACAAGGAATAAACAGTTTAATCTCACCTGTAAGCAAATTGCTACATTGACCCGGCACCCAAATGTTGTGCTCACTGCACGAGCAGAGAGGCCCAAGTCTTTGAATAACTTTGAGAAAGACTGTGTTAATGTAATCCTTGGTCTCTCCTCCGCAACCACCATGCACGTTCGCACACAGGACAGGTTAACTCCTTTCATCTGTTGGAGAGATAAAGGAAAAAAAACATTTTGAAAAAAACATTTTGAAAAAAAATAATCGGCATTTCTAGACAATTTCTAGGTCATTTGAATTTGAAGGACAGCTTGACTTTAATAAACACTATAGCATCTTCTTCCTGGAGGAAATAGCATAAGTAAATATAAACATTAAAAGAAAAAGAAAAAAAAAAAAAGTCTAAGCAATATCATCCCCACCACTGTTTTTCCTGTGGTCAAGACTCAGCAACACATTTGCCTAGCAGAAAGGCTACACCACCAGGCTGGCTCACACATTCTTCTCCCTCAAGGCCCTGGCTACCCATACCACACAGACACAGTCATTCCCTGCTGCTGTCTGGAGAGAGGCTACCCTCCCCTTGGAAACAAAACCAGAGCACACTTAACAGTACAGTGGATTTCAGTGGCTGTTCCAGCTAAATGGTATTGACCTGCACTGTGCTCTGTTTAGTTCCACCTATGCAGGATAACCCTCTAGCACTGCGCCAGTGCAAAGGCTTTCACTCTCATGGCAGGGCCTGATGAACCATTTCCATTGTGTAGCATTCTGGTAGGCTACAACACAGCTGGATAAAACAAAAACCAAAGAGCATTGTTGCCTTTGGGCTGGACAGACAACCCCCCGAAGTTCACAGGTCACTCCAATGCCCACAGAATGCAGATATAGGCTGAGTGCTTGACAGAACGTTAGCTCTGAGCAGCACAAGTATGAGCCTGGAGGGCCAGGATTCACTTCAGTGAGGTCCTGGAGGACAGAGGAACAGACTTTGTACGGGGAATCAGCACAACGTAGCCTTGTTCTTGCACACAGGAGCTGACACTGCCAAATATTCCCAGGTAAAATGAACAACTTAGTTTTTAAAGCTAAGAAATTGCCTCAAAAAATGTAGAGTATATAGAGGCATGTAATTTCTACTGTTAGTGAACCTAATTATTTTACCTTCCTCTTCCATATGAGCTCTATAGGAAGCTGAAATTTAACTATGTCAGACATCTATTTCTAATAATGCAAAATAGCTCAGATTAACTGATAACTCTCCAGTTTCACCGTATCCTAAGACTGACAGTTATTGTCTTTAGCAGGGCACAATTTGCACTCTGTGCATACCAATGGGCAATAAATCAGCTTTAGAAATCCGCACTTTCAGTGTGAGGAAATCTTGAAAGCCAGGGATGCTCGCCAGGCTTTTTGTTTGTTTCAGACAAGAAAAAGTTGGGCTTGCTAAAAGTATTTTGTCCCAAATTTCAGAAATATTTATCAGTGTGAGAGGCAGTACAAATAAGTCAAGTTGAAAACAAACTTCTTTTAGAAACGTGGGAACTGAAACTTCCAGCATACTCAATGCTTGCCAAAAGCAAGCCCAAAAGGCCTTCAAAGAAACAGAGAGGAGTTCATCTTATACAACCCAAAAAGTAGTGATTTTTTTAAAGAGTACATGATATGTCATGTAGATAGAAATACATGATACGATACATTATATAGGTTAGTATTTAAAAAAAAATTAAGGCCTCCTACCCGCAGCATATCAGTCTGTGTTCCAAGGCCTTTGGTGCACATCTCCATCACTGAATAGGAGCAGAAGGTGACACGTACTTTATACTGGCTTACAGCAGACAACCACAGGGACACATTGCTCTCCAGTTCAAGAGGAGGGACTAGAATAGACTGATGACCTGAATATACACTAGAGAGTGGAAGAAACACACACACAGAATTATTAAAAAAGCCCAAAAGCTACAGAAAGTTGAAATGAAAAAAAAATTAAAACAAAACACTATTTGAATTTCACCTGTCTATATAAAAAGCAAATATCTCGCTCTGGTTTCAAATTGATTAGCTGGTTACAAATTACAGCAACAGACTTTAAGGCACATGTAGACAGGCCCCTCAATAAATTGTGCTGGATTGGTACATTGCCTTTAGATGCACACAGCTTTAGATTTTAACTCTTCCATCACTGAGCTTTCCTTTTCTCTTCACCCTGTCTCACTTACTGATTATTATAAATTACTGAGCATTAGTGAAGTTAGCTTTTTGCCTTCATGCAACACACTTGTTTACACATTTTTTTCCCAGTTTGGGGAATTAAAGACGCAAAGTTAACTATAGTGTACATAATTTTAATGATATAATTTTATTATCTAATTATAAAATAACCTTTCATATTCAGTTTCTGTATTTTTAATCAACAAAGATGCACCATTTTTCTTCTTACTGGACACATTTCACGTTTTTTACCATTCTGGATATTTAAAAGGCAAAAACAATCTCACAACTGCTCAAAATGTGTTGCATTGTAGTAATTTATCTGTTTGAATCCAAGAAACTAATTTTCTGAGATATTAAATTGCTTGCTTTAGCAATATTTAGCAGTGCAAAAGTACCTAGAACAAAGCTATGACCTACTTTGGCAGTGTAATTCACTCATGGCCACTCAATTTCCAGAGAAAGGAAGCGTATGCCAGGATGTATGAGTAAACCTAATGTTTAAGCAACATACCTGCACAAGCACCATAGTGCAAACCCCAATCCACAGTAAGGGTCAAGGCAGATGGCAATTTGACGTGAAGGGTACAGCTCGCACTGGAGTTTTATCGAGCGACATAAGGCACTTGTAGCTGCATGCGACATCTGCAAGAAAAAGACAGGCCCTCTCAAGAACAGCTGGATAAAAAGGTTTCACATTTAACACTGGATGGAAATATTTATTAAGATACAGCAATATGTAATGATTTTTAAGCACTTTTAAAACACAAAAGGGATAATAGCTCAAAATAGCTTGGACACTTTTCAGTCCATCGGAATAGGTCTGTTGTAGCACTTTTTTTTTTTTTTATCTAGCAGGATAGAATAAATATAGAACATACCTATATATACATATACAGATGTATCAGCATCTGTTCTATTACTCTACCTTTACTCCTGCTAATATACCAGTAGTAGACACACTGAAGTCCAAGTATGCCAACATATCCGGAGATGGAGGTCTAAAAATATTAGTCAGCTTCTTCTTGGGCATATCATCTATTTAAAGTATGTAACAAAAAAGGAATATCATATTATTATTTTGGAATAAGAGCACAACAATATCTTTACAGCATTAACACAGAATATTTTCTAGTAATGGACAGACACACTGATACAAAGCAATAAATATCCATCCAGGTAGCCAGCCATGTTCTAACAAGATAAATAATTCAGTCTACAATCTATTTATGCTTTATCTTAGTAAGTAAACATTTTGTACCTGTATCCAAAATGGTGGGCCATGTTTTAATATCTACAGCTGTAGCAGCTTCCTTAGACTTCAGCAGTTTCATTATCGCTTGCGTGGTAAGTATACACGCAGATTTACTGACCTGTAAAAAGATAGGATTAAAAATATTTCATATTCATCCACAGCAGATAAACTAATCTGAAGTCAAAGAAAAATATTTAAAATAAAGCAAATAAGTAACAATAGAACATTTCAAAGCGTTTTTTAAAAAAGTATTTATTAGTACACTATTTTTTTCAAGACTATTTTGCCCTAAGGCAAAACAATCAGGCAGTGCTACTAGCTGCATCAACAACAATCATGAGCATTAAAAAAAAAAAAAAAAAAAAAAATCAATGCCTTTATGCCTACCTCTACAATCATTTTGACAGTGGGCAGAGTGGTAGCAAGATTCTGTGGATGAGGGGGGCGAACGGTGATAGGAATACATCCAGCATATAAGCAACCATAGAAAGTTGCTATTAGGTCTACTCCTGCAAAGGACATTTGTTAATTTAAAGCAATGTTAAAACGCAAGATCCATCCCTTCCATGAAAATCTAAATGAACAGAAAAAACGTTCTTGTTCACAAAAGTCTTTTCATAGCAATGGGCTGCTCTTGCTCCTGCCCAGTTCTGTATTTTTACAATATTACACATCTGAGAGTTAGCGGGAATTATTCAAAGCCTTTAGGCTTGTAAATATCCTTGCGCAGACAGTAGAAAAAAAATTAAAGTTAAAATCTCAGGGTATAGTAGGTCACAAAGACGACAAGATTCTCTTTTAAAAGTTATATTTGCTTTTCACAATTATCACTATGAAATATGCAATTATCCTACTTCCATAGGGTATTACCTCTTTCCTGTTGGACATCTGTAAACTCACAAAAGATTAACAATAGCCACCTCCTAATCTTACTTTTCATGGGAATAGGCATAGTTCTATTTCCTTTTCTGGGGCTGAAAACCCAAAATCTTTCGGGTACCTTAAATCAAACTGTTTTTCCATAACTGTCCAGACATCTGGAAGGGCCTAGATTAAATGTTTTGGTAAATTTAGTTTGTTATTTGGAGAAACAACTTAGCAACACAATGACAAAGTTTCTCCTTTTCATCATCATAAGTTCCAGCTGTACGGCACTGCATTAAATGGACATGTGAATGCTCTACCTTGGCAAAATGTACATTTTGTTTTCTGTGCGGCCTACTTCATGATTTTTGCTGTCTATACTGCCTTACCTGGAGGATAAACCAGGGCTACGTGATCGCCAACATTCAGTCGTCCTTTCTCCATCAGCGCAACTGCCACTCTCTCTGCTCTCTTGTGCAGCTGTATGCAAGACGCAGTGCTAGCTACAGTGCCCTGCACAGAACACAAGTAACTTGGGAACATGCTGCAGTGATCACTTGGAAATCATAGAATCATAGAATCATAGAATGCCTAAGGTTGGAAGGGACCTCTAGAGGTCATCTAGTCCAACCCC
>JAWLRI010000324.1:35011-83567 GCA_034781795.1 Crypturellus tataupa
AAGACGCAGTGCTAGCTACAGTGCCCTGCACAGAACACAAGTAACTTGGGAACATGCTGCAGTGATCACTTGGAAATGGAGTTAACATTTACTGCTGCTGCAATATTTCACTCTAGTTATTTTTAACAATAGGGCAAACATTTAAAGATTTAAAATACATGTGGTATTTCAGAAGCCGTGCCAATCCTTCCACCAACTTAGAATACTAGAGATTTTTGTATATACAAGTTCAAGCTTCAGTCAGTGAGGCTATTTCTAAGTGAACTCGGTACTACGAAAAGAATACCTTACAAATATTGAAATTTCCAATTCAAGTATAAAAACACAGTAGTAAACATACATTTAGGTCTTTTTTTTTTAGCAACAAATGAGGCTTCTGCATCAGCTTCTGCTTACTCAGGCCTGTGTGAAGATGCTATGGAAAGCTCTCACTCTTAAAGCATTTCAGAGCTTGTCTATGCTATACTGATATACTGTCTATGCTATACCGACATTACCTTTCTTACTAACCTTTATTAATTCTGCTTCTCCACTTCTCATTACCTTCTCTGTAGGTCACTCATGAGGATAAAAATTACAAGTTCTACTATGTGGGGAAGGGGACCAGGAAGAGTTATTCCCAAATAACCACAGTTTCAGGTGCCCTTTGCAAATGTTCATTTACACTGTGAGTACATATGCTGCAAACAGTAGAGTCTGGGGACTGTTGCTTGTTTCCTAGGTAGGCTGTGCACCCAAACGGTATCTCTACACTTTCAGCACATGGGAGTAAAATATTGTATAAACCTTGCATTTTCACATTGTCCTTGACAGCAGCCTAACAAAGCTTCTGATAGAGTGAGGAAGGCAGGTATACACAGACTCTAAAGTACTGGCAATTAATTTTTTTTCTCCCCTCATTAAAACTTATCCTGGCTGCATGACACAGTGCATGACTAAGCCATAAACCCTCACAGCTGCAGATTATCTTGAAGTACCCTCCTAAATCTGCCAAGCAAGTAAGGATTATGGAATTACCCTGCCAAGCACAGCCAGATCTCTAGATGCCTTTGCAAGCAGTCGTCTTAAAAGTATGAAGGGATTCTGCTGCTGTCTTTGGTATAGATAGGCTTTTAAAAGGTCAAAGAGGCAACCTGAGCTCTGGTTTGTAGGCGTTGGGATTTCTGCTTCAGTTCATTTACCTGTCTTGTAGGAAGTGGATTTCCCACAATTATGTATTCAGAAAATCTTCACCTGGAAATATTTGTATCTATTTTTTTTTCTTAAGTAGTTGCACAAAAAAAAAAGTCATGGGTAACACAAAAGTTTTAATTATTTTCATGCAAAGACAGAAAAGATCCTTTTGCTATCCAATCTAAGTGATGCCTCAGCCTGAAGGCTATATCCATTTCCAAGACTACAAGCTAGTTCAAGAAGAACTAGGAGGACAACCACCTCCCGAGAGGCCACCATTCAGTCTAAATCAACCCTCCTGGGGTATGCACAAGAGTATCACACCAAATGTCCTGTATTAAGTTGTAAGTCTAAGAGCTAAGATGGAATCTTCAGCCTAGGCTTTCAGCTGTCTCATCCAAGACCTAGCATGGTGTGGAACAGTTCCAGTATCCTGTCTCAGTTTACTAGGAAAACTGTTGAAGTGTGAAAAGTTTTGTGAGCTAAAGCCATGCACACTAAGAATAACACCTAAGCTTCCAGAGAAAGCTGTCTGCTAATTAACAGTAATTTTTGTCTGCTTCAAAACCATGATGTCCCACACTGCCAATAAAAATCTGACACATTTCCAAGGCAAGTTTCTTATTTGTTACTTTTTTAGAATCTAAGCAATCACATACTTATCTTACAATGAGACCTAAATTGCATCTCACCTTGGAATTTAACAACAGGAAGAGAGGATGGTCAGGAGTTGTCTGGGCTCGCCACTGGAGAACATCTGCTAGATACAGGAACTGAAATAGAAAAAACAAATGAAAAAAAACACACTCAGATTCACTCACTCAAAATGTATTATTCTCAGTTTCACTAGAATACCCAAACCGTCCTTGCCTCATCTTGAACAGGCTGATTCAACTATTTAATATTATCAGAAGTCAGTGTTACCTTTCTTGCTTGGTCATTATCTTCCAACTGGGTAACATCTCTCCCAGAGGCCTGTGCAATTCTCTTTCCTGCAACAAGGTTCCCTACTATCATTGAAGCAGGACCAACATCTGCATTTAAAAAAAAAGGCACAAGACGAGATCAAAAAACTATCTAAGGATCAAAAAGTAACTGATAGTTCAGACTTTAGTTTACTGTAACAACACATGCAATCTAGATTAAAAAAAATAAATAAAACAACTACACACGTAAAATCGCAAGTCAGTCACGGCTGTTGGAGCAAGAGAGAGTAGATCCAAATGTACACTAAAATAGTCAACTAATGATTTGAGTCTGTACTTCCACACATTACTGGCCTTTGTAAGATGGCCAGTATGGGATCAATTACCAATACAGCTAGAGAAGCAAGAAATTGGTACATGCTGAATGTCCTTCCATTTATCTACAGTTTCAGGCAGGCCCTCCAGCCCTTGCTGAGCTGTGTGCTGTGATGACTTCACTGGAAACTCTGCCAGGTTTGGAGGCTGAGAGCTGCAGCACTGAGCTGCTGCAGTGCCTCCAGATCACGCTCTAGGTATGCAGAACTGAGCAATACACTGGGTTTACTCACCTGGCTGTTTCTGTCGAGGCTTGGGCAGGTTAGTAACACAAGTATGTGGACACATTAAGACATTGCAAGGGTGCAGGGCACCCTCTAAAAACCGCTGCTTGGTTTCTGAAATATGAATTCCTCCAAGTGGAGCCTTTGGCAAAGTGTTGGCCGGCACCAAGGCAAGACAGTAGACGCCCACTTGGTGAATGCTATCAATTGCCTTGATAGAAAGAAAACAAATAGGTTCTACATTATAACCTGAGATGTTGCTAAAGCAAGAATTTTAATTCAAGTCATGTAATAACATTAAAATTTTTACTTGCACCACAATTTGCAAATAAAGGGTCCAATTCTGCACTCACTGAACTCATAGAAGTTGTGCCATGACTTCAATGGGAGCAGGAGCAGACCCCGGACTTTGCTTGTGCACTCTTATCAAGGGGATGCCACCTGCACATCAGGGATTAGGAAAATCTCTTAAAAGTGGGCAAAAAGTGCAGAGCGATTTTTAAAAAAAGCCAAAATTATATCACAGCAAATTTAGCATGTATGGCACAATCACAAAAGCGCAGTAGAACATAAAACCACAAAAATAGGGAGGAAAACATTTTGTTGTCTGAAGGTTAGTGCCTATTTCAGCTAGGACGTGTCTGAGAACAGAATAATTTTTTTCCACTGTGAAAGGCAGTCTTTCTATAGGCAGGTATAATCTCTGAAGATTACAAAACCAAAATTAGATAAAAATCATTAGTACAGAATTGTCTTCCACTTAAGAGGCATCTCCCTTTACATTGTTCTCCCTAATCCGTCCTTGGGTAATCCTCTCATCTGATTCTTTTCCCGTAATTGCTCTCTCCATTCCTTAGAACAGATTAACTCTGAAAGCCTCGAATGTTACTGGAGAGTTACTCAAAGCAGCTGCTCTCATTAATGGCAGGCAGAGGAACATACTCCTCCACTGTCTGGAATGCAGCTGCCAGACTTCTTCCTCCCACTGCCAAAGAAACACTAGGACAATATCAAGGGAAATAAGTTTCAGTGCTTACTGTTGGAGATCAAAAATGAGGAAGTTGGTGTCACAAAAAGATTTTTAGGGTAAGTTTTTATACTAGGCACAACATTCCCTGAAAAGTTTTTAAGCACTTAACTCTCCCAGCCAGTATGAAAGCAGCAGAAATTCTTTTAAAACAAACCAAATCCCCTCCAAACTATCATCTTTAGGAATTTAAGAATTTTAGCAATATAAAATCACAAACATTTTGAAAGAAAACCTTACTTTTTATAAACTTTGCTTAACTGTCAGCCCTGAAATATTTTCAGAAGTCAGCTTATTACAGCTGTTATACTGAGAGTTTATTCTTATAGAAGAAAAAAATGCTTTAAGAGTCTTGTTTCATACATTAGCCTTATTCACCTGCAAAGAGAGAAAGGACAGATCTGACTACCTGTAGCACCCTGCTCATCCACTGAAAACTATCCTCCTCTGACGCATCAGGGCGCTGCTCTGCCACAAGCACTATTCGATCATCATGCAAAACGGTCACAGAAAACACTGCTATCCTAAAACACAAAGGACAGAAGAATGATAGGATGCAACATGTGATGAACATAGTATGACTTATCATAATGTGAAAATGACTGAAGCCTTCAATGGTACTATGTTTCAACAGACACAAGCATTATTCATGCCAAATTATCACAAAATCATGGACAAATTTAGGACAAATGTGGGTGCAGTACTGTTATTTCTTTTTAAATCAAGTGAATTTGTAGTCACTAATGTATGTGTTTAACACAGGCAGGTGCTGTACATGCAGGGACTGTGCAAACTTTTCTCATATAATCCCATCATGCACACTAAATTTGATGCACTTACCTATCACCCTCTATCCTGAAAGGAGGTAAGAGAACTGTGCCATATTACTGAATATCATATCCTGCAATAGTTGCCCTGGCAAATACTCCCCTTAGCATATCAAGTGTGTCTTAAGCCTACAACTTCTGAGATAAAATATTAACAATGCCTCCACCAGATAATATGACAATATCTGGCCTAAGTGAATGGCAGAAGTGATACAGAAATGAGGAAAACATGACTTTTAAAGTCAGTAATAGTTCCCTGTATCACTACCAGTGCTAGAGAAGAGAGAGAGAATAAAAAAAAAAAAAAAAAAAAAAAAAAAGACTTGAACTGAATGATCTTCAATGGAAGAGCAGCAAGGGTGGTGAAACAACAGCATCTTTGAAAGTCCTCCAGAAATCTCAAAACACTGCTATATTCTTTAGAATATGCTTCAAAGACCTCCTCCTAAGGACTCTGAAGAGAAGGGCTTGTGGGCAAAGGGACTTGTGTTTTATATTCTGTGCCAAGATTCATTTGATTGTTTTGAGAAACATTTTGAAAAAAAAATGAAATAGAAGTTTAAAGATCTATGTTTACACTACAGTAAAATAACTTCAGATTATTCAGAAATATATATAAATCAGGTTGTTAATTTTTGTCTTCTAAGTTAGCATAGACAGCAAAGTTCTCTTACATGACACATTATATAGCCTTATGCCACTTTCCTGTAAAATATATATATATATAAAAATTCACATGCAGAATTTGCAGTCCAATAATCTTTGATCGCATGGGCAGTTGTGTATGGAACAACAACAAAAAGGAACTGATGGTGGTGAAATGTTAAGATACCCACCTTCCTCGGTAGACAAACTTCATTGGCTCTACTGCTAACGCGGTGGCCACCACATCATCAGCATTGTGCCTGCGCCCACTCACAGTCATCAGGCCATCCAATTTTCCCACCACAAAAACCAAGTAGTCCTGAGAAGTAGACAGAATTAGAAATAAAGAGGGGAAAGAAGCCCCCCAAATTCCTGCAATATGTTCCTAACCAAATCACAACAATATTCTCGAGATTAACGTGAGGCCGCCACCCTCAATTTAGTCGAGTGCCTGTGGAATCCCAAAGGGGACAGCTGCTGACACAGGCTGTTCAGTGCAGGATACCCACACCATCTACTTGAGCCAGTATCCCCACAGCTGGCTTCGACTGGGAGGCAGTCAGAAGACAGAGGCCAGCTGCTATTGAAAAGAGGACGGCTAACTTATTTCACTTCTGGCTTCACTTCACCTGCGAGCTATCTAGCAGCCTTTCTGCTCTGTTTCCACAAGGCCTCCTAGTACCTCTTCACAGTGCCAGTTCACTTGGGTGTTCACTTTACATTGGGAGCCAGGACAAAGTTTCGGGCCAAAGTAGCTTCATCTGCACTTACCGGACCAACAAAGCCTAGCAATCCCGTTCTTGTAAAAGGTTGATCTGAAACAGGCACACCAGCAGCTGTCACTGGAATGGCCTGAAAGCACACAGAAAAAAAATCAAATGCTCATAGTAATAAGAAAGGCAAAGTTCAAATGCTTTCTCTGCCTCTGCTTCATTGCAGCCTGCATTCCTTTAAAGAGTTCCCTAACTGATGTCAGCATGTACTTCCATGGCAAGCAGGAACAAGGGCTTTTTCAATAATGAAGAACATAACAATTCACAACTCTATACCAAACTTCTTTCCTATCCTTCTCTCAATCACTTAATCTTCATAAGAAGTTGCCATACCACCTTTTAAATATGATAATACATTCTGCATTATTGCAGCACTTAATCAGAAAGGCTGTTACTCCTGTTAATGCTGCCCTTAGGTATCTAAGTACAATCACTTCAATTGTGACAAATCTGACAGTAGCCAGACTTGGTCAAAGTCAGATTTGCAGGAATTCTCGAGCAGTCTACAACAGAGAACCAGAATGCAACTGGCAAATCCAGCAAGTTCTTCTTATCTGCTCACCTTCCTGTTTATTTTCCTGGCTATCCTGTTACCTCAGATTTCTCACCTGTTTGCCCATAAGCAAATGAAAGTGCTGCACTTTGGCAAATATACAGAAGGAGCTTTTCTGAGAGTGAAGACTGAAAAGAATTTCTTTCATCTCTCTTGCAGAATTCTCAAAAACACTGCGTTTTCATTTGGGACACTAAATCAAGTAAACACCTATAGTGTTCACTGTTCCTCAACCTTCTATTGAACATATGATTTGCAATACATAAACAAAGTTTATTTTAAAATAATGTATTATATCTGAACAAATGCATACTGATTGTACACAAGACTGAATATCAGACTGAATTCTAAGTTGTGCACTAAAATTTGAGTGGTCTCCAAGTAACTTCATATAACACTAGGGTGTTAATACATAACTAAGAGAAATTTAAACAACATATATGTGATACTGGAATACAGAACGCAGAAGCAGCTGATTGTCTGACAGTGGTATTTTGTATGTTGGTTATAAGAGAAGTTTTGCAGAATGAAGCAAACTGTTTTTCCATGGCTTTTTACTGAACTTTTTAATGAACTTTAAAAAAAAAAAAAAAAAAAAAGGCAAGCTAAAGTAAAGAGTAAGTTTATTTGTAAGAAGAAATACTAAAGCTGTATCAGTAAAAAGAAACATAGCAATACACACCTCAAAAACATTCTTGGTGATTCCAAGGAGGCCAAAATACGCCATGCCGGTCGCACCTGAATTCACACAGATTTCTCCAACCTCATCAGCTTTGCACAGATAAGGAGTTCCATCCACCTTCACAACACAAACATTTGCTAAAAAGTGAAGAGAAAAAGGTAGCAGAATCACAACACAGGAATGCTTCAATAACTCTGATTTATAAATGATAAGACTTTGATAGCAATTACGTATCCGTTATAGCAAAAACACAGAATGCAACAAAGCTTTATCTGTCTTTTTGACAGCCTGTGTAATGTATTCTCCAAGATTAGATAAGGAAGCAAGTTCCCAAATGCATTTTTTCCCAGTGTTAGACAGCCTATTCACCTCATCTGCAACTCAAGCCAAAACCGGAGTGATTGTTTTTCCAGTATAAAGGCAGATAGATATCAAATACAGTAGTAAAAAGGAATAAAGTTGGAAAACAAAAAGATACCGATTACAAACTTAAAAATCTTTCTAATTTATTATTGCACACATTGGTATGCATGACATCATCTTTTCAGTTATAGGAAAAATACTTAGAAATAGAAGATTAAATGATTTTATTCCTCCACTGTTAGGCTAATGATTTTTTTCTAGATTGTGTCTTATCTTCCTTTAAAGCAGGTCCATCTTCCAAAAGTTATTTGGAGACCATGTTATAGGAAAGCTCATCTCACATTAACCAACAGAACCCCTTTCTAAATAAACTCCCATGACTACATATTTTCTCTCCTATTTTCATAGGAAGGTCATTTGAAAATGCTCAGTTCATTTAGAGAATTCTGTTTCATGAAGTTCCTACTACTTTTTTTCTTTTTTTTTTGTGAAATTTCAGAATTTTTCCTACATTCTTGTAATTCCTACATACTTGTAAGCTAAGTATTACTGACCTTTGCCTCAGCTACACTGGTCTTTGCTTTCTGAAGCCACTGGTCCTTTAGAAGTTTCTCTACCCAACCAGACCCCTTCCTTACACCAGTCTGGATTTTCTTTTCCCAGTCCCAAAGAAGGGAAAACAGATAAGGAGACAGGAGGCATGATGGAGTAAGGTAGTTTTGCTCTGTAGTTTAGATGTTAAGATTAACAAAGAAGTGAGAATGGCTTATCTGGCTCAATACCAAATAAAGAGAGTCTTCAAAAGCAGAGACTATGCTTTAAATCAACTCTCTACCCCTTTGCATTGCACCTCCCTCCAACTTAGGCTCTTATAGCTCTTAATGGTCGTGTACAGTAGTGTGAACACTCCCTCCTGCTCGTACTGCCTACTGCCTAACCATGAGAGTCTACAGTATGAGAAATTTATTTAGATGCCTTAATAATATCATGGTCTTTTCGAATGTTTTGGCACTGGAACATGTGTCAGACTAGAAGCCAGATTAGGCTAACAGTAGCTATTATGAAAGAGTGTGTTACTATATTCTCATTTGGTTAGCCCTAGGCAACATACAATAGCCCTTACTTTTGCCACCATTCAACCAGCACCAACAGAAATCATCAACAGAAAGTGGCACATTTCATCTGATAGCGATAGACAGCTCTGCTGCACCCAGGAACCAAGAATCTGCTGGCAGAACAGGCTCCTAGGTGCAATGTTAAGTGTCTGTGGGGTGTTCAAGTCTTTGTACTTTGAACAAAAGACAGTAATTCACAGTTGTCTATCCAAAAGTTGTCTCTCCGCTCCTTTCCCCCCAAAAACACACAAAAAACAAACAAAAACCCCGCAGCATTTATTGTATTCAGGACCATGCAGTGATAAATCTTTGGTTACTAAATAAGGAGACACTCCAAAATTCTGGAAAGGAGCCAAGTCTGAAGTAGAACAAGACTTGCTGAAAATGATGTGCATGAACTAGAAACTTGGAATTAAATAACAAAGTAGAAGGCATCAGTCCATAATTCAGCCATGTACACACTCAATCTGCAATTTTGGAGGAAGTTTAAAAATTCATGGCAAACAGAAACACAGTAAGCATTACTGCAGCAAACAGTTTTGAGATTAACTCAGATCATCTCTAATACTTAAAACAGTGCTCCAGGGCAAACTATTAATAACTGGAAGAAGCAAGACTAACCTACAGTTTTAAAAAGATAATCCATCCATGATGCCTGGGAACAACCCTATCATCCTGATCAAGTCAAAAAACAATACTTACCAATAACCAGTGTGTGATATATGTGGTCTACATGTACATTCTAACAGCATAGTTCTGCCCTGCCAAGTGATACTGCAAGGTTTTCCTCTTGCAGTATCTGTAGAGTGTATACTCGTGCTTCTCTTCTTTTTCTGCTTCGTGTGTGATATACAAGAGAGTGCATCTACCACCATTTCAGTCTGTCTCAACAGCATCGCATCTGAAAAAGAATTAGAGAGAAGGGAAAGGCAGATGGGACAGGAATGTACATGTGGACTACACTTCATGAAGAACAGTGACTCCTGGCAAGAAAGTTTTCTTCAAATGAGTCCACATGTACATTCTTACAGATGGTGACTCTCAGCTGTTACCCTGCCATGAAATTCTGGCAAAGGATCAGAATCCTATCGTGCAAATAAATGACTGCACCAATTGCCCTATACCAAAGACTGGATAGGTTCTGGACGTTTCAAGAACTGTACTCTGAATGAAAAAGAACGTCAGGCACCTGCACAGCAGATGACTGGAACAGAAATATCAGGCTGTGTTAGAAAGTGCTCTCCTGCTTTACTTTCATGTTTTCAGGGTGGAGCAGTATGCAACTGATAATCCTTTTGGATTGTCATTGCATGCCAGAAGAGGATCTGCATCATCTTCTCATAATGAAGAAGCCTTCCAAAACAGCCTGGTCAATGAAAATAAAGATGATGCTCCTGGTATTGAAAGTGTAAGTCACAATTTGCTCTAGAAGCACAAAACCTTAGGACAAAAGTACCAAAAGGTTAGGATAATCTACCATTTGTTCCAGAGAAACTGACTTTTTGTAGAAAACAGCATGTGGGCATGTCTATTGCAAGGGCCTGAATCTTTCTCCCTCAGGAGAAGCAGCACTAGTTGTAAATAAATGATAATACTAAAGCCAGCTTTCAGGAAAAGAATGAATCTTGATTCAAAAGGCGGTACAATGTAGATTCTAGATACAAAGGAAATTCACAACAAGCATCCAGAACACAAAATTTAAATTGGAAGAAAACATCTCAGCACAGCTGTACATATTGCCACAGATTCCCAAGAGAAGTGGTTTTGCAGGGCAGGAGAGTTGTGCCATCATGTGGTAGACTGAAGCTAAGAGGAACACACAAAACTGATTTGCTAAAATAAATCATCATAAGTGGAAATGAAATGTTGCTTCTTCATATTCACAAAAAAGCTAGAAAGACTGAATGTATCACATAGTCCCAGGACAACAACTTGCACAAATCAAACACTGAAATGAAGGAATAAGATTTCTTTGGAAAGAAGCAGCATCATGATAGCTACTAGAATCTGGAAAAATATTCGTAGAGCCATAGACAGAGCAAAAAGTGACAGCCAAGACATCCACAAACTGGAGATGTTAATTAGGCATTCTGTAGTTTGAGAGATGCAAACTCCTCGAGATCCTGGGAAGGTGTTGAACAAAGTTACCATCCAGAATGTGAAACTGGAGATGCAGTAGATGATGTTCATCTTGCAGAAGTTTAAAATAAGGCAATGACTGAAATCTCTCTAGTTTGATGTAAGAAACGAATTCCTGGAGCAATCTCTTCATTAGCCTGAACCAGCCCAGAATATTCCTGCAAAGGGCAGCAAGGTCTTATAGGCAGAAGAGGGCAGGCCTCAGGTGAAGGAAAGAATGTGAACGTAGCTGCAAAGACGACTGAACTGAGCACCGTGAACATTCCCATTCAGGTTCAAACAAAAGGTATAACATGTTTCCAAGATGGTAAATGACACACTAACCACATCCAAGCTGATGGGGAAGTTGGGAGTTACAGAACAGGCAAGGGAATAGAGTTTTAGTACTTTCACTAGCACCTTTACCAATCATAAAAAAAGATCTGATGATTGCAGTGTGCCAAATATTGCTCTTAGGAAAGCTGGTTCCCAGACAGGAACTCCCTAGGCAGGGAGTGTGGAATAGCCTGAGGTGGCCAACATGTGAGGCAGAACATCTTCCCTCCAGGAGCTGTAGAGACGATTCCAGGGAAATGCATACTAGATTCTCCTGTGGATGAAGAGATAGCATGGGAACATTTATGTGTGGATATTTGCACTTCCTTGGTGAACCTTGTGACTGGCATTAGCAATAGGTGATGACAGTGAACAGCCAAGGCAATTGAAGAGGATGGGGCATCAGGAGCGGTCTATAGCTTACACAGTAGTGACATAAGACTTCATGTATTATAATCTAGTAGATCCACATTATCTCAGAGCAAATAGCAAGGACTGAACAAGGACAAAAATAGACACTTAAGCCATGATATTTTAGCCAGATGATTCCCAAATAAACCACAACTGGGAACTACAAGCGTACTAAGATCAGAACCATTTGATTTGGCTGAACAAGCCTCAGCATGACTACCAGCTCTAGGCTGGAAGATGACTTTCACAGCACACTTGAACAACAAGAAAACAATCAGGAATATGAACTTCTGTGTCATAAGATGTTTGAGTGACTAAGGCATGAAAGTTGTCCTGAAGGTTTTACAAACACATTGATCTGGAGTGGCATAAGATTCAAATTAGGTCTTCAGCGAAAACGCTGCAATCAAACAGGAAAATTGAAGGGGATTTAAAAATAAATCAATAAATAAATAAAAAGCAAACAGGCAAAAAACTCATCAAGCAGCAGGAATGGAAATGGTGGTGATTATGTTCTCTCCTATATGCCAAACACCAAGTGAGAAGAGGCAGAGCACATCATCCATGAATACTCTGAAGAAAAAAAGCTTAAATCTTATAAAGCAAAAGTATATACACTGTTAGAATGTACACGCAGACTCATTTGAAAAGCAATTTATTTCCTTAGTTTCTTTGGCCCACATCCACAAACCATTGTTAGCTTTTCTTACTTTCTTCCTCATCTGAAAGCTTTTTCCTCTCGCCTTTTTTTTTTTTTTTGGAGACACATTTACAGTGAATAAAATACTTAGACTGTCCTCTAGAAAGAACTGTCTAATTTAAGGAATGTACAGACACATTGCTGCTCATACATACCCTCAGGGATGGAAATTTTATTGTTTTGTCATATTGAAGCTAACCTGCCCTACACAATAATCTTTTGATGAATACAAGACTTTTAAACAGTTAATTTATTAACTTGTCCAATTCTGCCTTAATTTACAAGCACTTTTGCCACTTTGTACTATGCTCTAAATAGCAATAGATACCAAAGACAAGTCACATCACTTGGAAACACTAGATGGATACACACTGGCGACTACTCCCTCAGCCATGTCACTCCTTGGTGTATACTAACAAAAAAGCCATGTTGATACTGTCAATTGTCTGTAAATAGCATCCAAAAAGACACACGACAGAAGGGTCCTGACAGTGCTCCAAACCATGCAACCAAAGAAGTTTATTTGTCAAAGCTTCCATCAAAGCACCCAATTGTGCATTTTACAAGGGCAGGGAAACGGTTAGCATTTGCAACCTGCATGGAAGAGGAAGGTGAAATTACTTACCCACAAACACACAGATAATTCTTCCAACATCCTAAGGCAGACCCAAATCTGCCCACTGAGCAAATGCACTACAGGGCATTAACCACGTGAACTTACAGCTGTAGCGCTTGGATAGGAAGAGAAGCACTGGGTGCAACACTACTACAAGTCTGCTTTGTGCTTTAGTGTAGCCAAGTCCTCCTCACCCAAAGAGCATACAGCAACGATCTTGAAGGATCCTAGAAGGATCTTCACGTAACTAAATGAGCCAAAGATTTTAACTGATGAAAGACTACATGTCAGCGAGTGAAGCTAAGTCTTGGAATGTAGGAGGGCTAAGTGATAAAAGAAAGCAGCAATAAAGAGTAACCCCTCCAACAAAAAACACAAAAAATCAATAAACTGGTGCCAGATATTGAATCATCTCAACTAAAAGATAACTCTTATTCACTCTGTGATGGTCGAGAGGAACAGAGATGTCCTCTTGACCTACACAGGCTTCTACGTTATAGAAACAGTCTTAGATCACCACTGCAGATATTGCTGAAGAGCTTTCAGAGCTCAAAGCACTTGTGGCTTGGAATACAAACATATGAACTGTAACACAAAGAATTAACTGCTGGCAAGACAAAATCTCCCAGGTACATGGTATATCTTGCTAAGGCGTTTCTTCTCCTCTCATAAAAGTTTTGTTCCGCTGTAATTGCTATTATATAACTGTATGTTGGTTAACAGTAATGCTAATTAAGGAACAATAAGTAAACACCGCAAACCAGACAACAGCAACTGCCCATACCAAAACCTATAGTCAGGTTCATATTTATTGTAGGTTAGTATTCCACAGCAAGTTTTTTAATAAACTATTTGAAAGAGTAATTAATTTTTTTGTGTTTAGGTGATATGTCAAAACATAAGGCATACTGTGCTGAAGGTATTTAATGTTTGACTGTTTTGTTTATTTGATCAGCATAAGAATTAAATCAAGATAAGTTACGTGGAGTACGATTAAAAGTACATGAAATGTTTTCCTACCTCCAGGCATAATTTGACCAACGTCCTGTACAGTTAGCACTGACAACTTCTCTTCTGTATCCACTCTTATCACACTGAAACTTAGACAATTCATAGACAACACTGCTTTTCCTGGAGGGGGCCCACCCAATTCTGGAGGTCTGAAAAACAAAAGTCAAATCACATTTGAATCAACAGATAAATGGTAATACAAGTCATCAAAAACACAGTACAAGTCTGTCAGGTCTGTTATTAAGGTTAATAGAATTAATGTTTTTAGTAACATGCAAGCAAATTATGCCAGGATCTGACTGGAAATGTATTCTATTAATAAAAAAAAATGCCAGTTATAAAATATATTAGCTAAAGAATATGCTTAGCTATGTGAGAAACCTCACATAGCTAACTCTCAGTCTAGAAAATCTAGAAAGTTACAGAGATAATTTAGTTCTATTATGTGTAACCAAACGTCAAGAGTAAGCATTCAAAGGCTAACTTTTCTCAACACCAGAAAAATTAGGAAGTATTTCAAGGAATTCAGATTTCTCTGTCTCTGAACAGAATTGACTATTTTCTGGTAACTCTCCAGCTTCCAGGCTGGAACAGAACAAGAGTCCAAATATTTCTGTAAAACGCTGTTCTCCAAATGCATTGTCTAAGTGAGAAAGGTCAGTTCTCCCACCAGAGGAAGCATTCTGCAATATCTCAAATCTTTTTGTTTCAAGTTTTCTAGAAACGTGGTTTTCTGAACAGCACATTTTGATTAAAGACACTGTCAAAATGTTCCAGCATTCTTCATCCATGTCAGTTTTATAATCCAAGTATTTCCTTTTTTTTTTCAGAGCGTCCTTTACAATCTCCTGAGCTTTCATAGTATTTTTAAGACCAGCTACAAAAATGTTTTTCCCTTTAGCCCCAAGTTAGAAGACACTGTATACAAAGGACTTTCTTAAATTGCAAATAAAAATAATAACAGAAACTGTTAAGGGAAAAAAAATGTTTCTTTTGTTTTTCTATATACGCATCCTGTATTGAAGGAGCTATCTGTAAACTTCAGGTTTTCTCTTGTTGACTCTTAAGGCATCTTTATGTTGTACTCTTTATGTTTTGACTACCATCTTAACATCACATTCAGTTCAATGATAAAAAACTTATAGTTACCTGCGAATAGCAACAGTTAGAGCCTCTGAAGAACTAGCACAGGGACAGATTACTTCTGGTCTCAAACCTCTGGACTGAAATACATTGAGGAATGCATCACATGAAGATATGGACCCTGTAAAGAACAATCACACAATTGAAAACATTTTGGCAAGGGCAGGGAAATTTGATCTACACAATTTCAAAGTCTATCTTTACTCTTATTTTAGCTGTACAAATAGGATTGCAGTCCTGCAAAAAACAACATACTTTCAAAATGCCTAAAGGACATCCCAGACTATTAGTAGATGATACTTTTGGAGATAAAATAATGGTTAACAGCCAATCCACAGAATGAAAAACATAACTGCCTACATTCTTTCCCTGATGGCAACACTTAACAAAACACTTAACACTTAACAAAATCCTTCAGTGCCCTAGTGATTCCATCACTAAGGGCAACTGCATCTAAGAAAAGTCTTTAAATGTTTTTCTATAGAGAGCACAAAACCAAAGAACTTAAAATAATCATTAAATGCTGCTGAAAAAGAAAACTTGACTTGCATTCAAAACTCTATGTTTCCTTTAACAGTCAGGCCAAAGTCTAAAAAGATACCTGATTGCTTATGCTTTGTGTTTTACAAGGCCACAATCATAATATATAAAATCATGTAGAGGAGTAAACTTCACTAGCCATCCTATATCCTGTGTATAATTTTGTGTCACTTCCTGTAACATGGTACAGCACTAATGAAAAGATGTAATGAAAATTGCATTTATACTGCTACACACAGCTAAGAAGCTTAAACAACGACGAAAAGGCAGTAAACATTAATAGTACACAAGCAGTATTTTACTGTAGAATGAACGGCTCTCTAAGCATCGCACCAGGTCTGAAGCACTGCTTAAAATCTTAGCATGACCAGCTAAATCTTTACTGTCATCCTGGACAAAGAACTACCATGGATCCAGAAAATACACCCATACTCACATGGATTGGCTCCATCTGCTACTATTAACATTCGTAAAGAGCTCAGACTGACATCTCTTTGATCCCTTTGAGCTAACAGTGACCAATGCATATCTCGTGATTTTACTACTGCTACACGGGCTGAAAAGAGAAAAAAAGAGACAGCAATTATATTGTGTGTGCATGCAGAACAAAACAAACAACTATATAAATATGCTCAGGCATTTATTTAAGTGTATAAAACAAATCACAGAAGTAGAATACAAGTAGATGCCAAGTGTCTCACTGCTTTGACACATGAATAGTGTCTCCAGACACTTGATTTTAGCATTTATAAAGCTATAAATTCAAATACTGAGATGAAAACACACTTGTCCTTACAAGTCTATCAAAGAAGCCAACACAAAGATTGATTCTTTTTGTCACTTATCAATGAGCAAATTAATACATCTAACACTGAAAGGGAGTATCTGATTCTAAAAGCAGAGGCATCACCCTATGCAGCTGGATAAGAGCAGTTGCTTATATTTGAGCATACATTTTACACAAGTAGATTTTCCTTTAGTTTAATTTTGCTTCCAATTTAATCTGTGAAGAGATGGGTTAAGAAAGAATATTATGGTTACCTTTGTATGAGCAGACTTTCTGTATCCATGAAAGTGGATTAACCTTCATTAACGCATAGGGAATACTGATGACATGCATTCTGTTCATAACGCTCTGTGAGAAAAATATTCAAAAATAAATTTGGAAGTGTCTCAAAGAATAAAAAATATCTTTAAAGAATCACAAATGTAGAATTAACTGCTAGTGAAAATTACATGTATAATCAATAAAATCTTAGGCTATATTCATGTAGTCTATTACCAAAACCAGTATATTATGCTGAAATACATGAATAGTTGGTGACTGATACATTTTATGATCTCATTCTGAAACCAATGAGCATTGGTTACCCCCAAAAAGAGACATCCTTCCCTGCAAAAGGCTTGTTTTATTTATTCAATCAAATACTCACTGTTAGTACTCCATGCCAAAGGCCAGCATCTCTTTTGAAATCCAGGACATTTGTTAGTGTTTCAGCTGAAAATAGAAAAAAAAAGAAAAAAAGATGCAGTTTAACCAGAACATGTAATAACCCACGATGCTTGTTAAAGTAGCTATGATACTTGTAAGACTATTAAGAAATCAAAGCTACATTGCCAAGCTATGTTGTCTATAACCATAGGTTGCTTAAGCTCAAAGTGTCTTATACTACTTATTGCAGTCCTGATTAAATTATGATTAGAGTATTACACGGTATTTAAAACCAATTTTTCATTATGATACTATTTTTTTAATTATTAAGACCAAAATTTCTTTTGATTACAGTTCATAAAGTTTTCCACTAACAAAAACATTTCAGCTATATATGAAAGAAATGTGTTTGAGAAATATTTCTAACCGCATTAAGGTTTCTTTAATGCTTTCTATGAGTAACTTTACTTGGTTTAAAGCACAGAATCCAAGTTTCACATTAGATTTGGCCCTCAAAATCCTTGCTTATCACTAAGACAGAATGGCAGAACGTAAACTTTTTGAGGGGGGTGGGTCTTTTAAGTATGGCTATTTTCCAATAAATAAAATACTTCAGTGAGACACATATCCACTCACTTTCTAATATATACAGAAGTGTACATCTTTCCACAACCTCAATGCTTTTCCACCTTCAGGAATAATATATTATATATAACTGCATTGGCTGGAAAAAATAGCCCACAGTTTCATGTCTTTAGATGTGACTCCACATGTTCCAAGAGAGATTAGCTGACTACCACATTATGTGTCTTGAACCATGAAGTTCTTCCAGGCAGTAAGTAGATTTTGAAGGGAAGAAACTTTTGATTAAAGATGAACACAGAGGAACCCAAGGACAAGTTCAATGCCACATGAAACTCCTGGTTATTCACCAAGGAAACCATTAACACTCAGTACACCTATCACCTGCTTCAAGGCCTCACGGAGACATTCTTTTATGGGCCATGATCAATCAAAAAGGGGACTCCTTTCCTTCTGCATACTGGACCAACTGAGGGAAAAAAATCTTGAAGCTAGACTAGGAACAAACTAAAGGGTAAATCTTTATACCAAGGACGGTTTATACAGAACACATATCTCACATCATCTGTAGGATACAGCAACAGAAATATGAAAAATAAACATCCTGCAGGATGACAAGAAAATTCAGTCTCCTCTGTGAGGAGTTGAAATATTGATGCCTAGTATCTGTATTTTGCATTTTTCAGAAAGTTAAACTGTTTAGGCTCCTCCAGTCCAGAATTAATTGGCATGGTTCCTTCAGGAATCACCAACACTGTAAATGCTTTACCCTCAAGATTCTGTGAATGTGTGATCTCATCTATGACATTTCTTGTAGTGGGTAGCTGTCATGAGAAGGTGTCTTAAAAGAGAAATGGAAAAGACAGGCCTTTTTGATGATAATTCTAAAAACCATACAGATATCCTACTGTGACAACCTTTCATTCCCTCCTGCGTCATTTCTGTGGAATTTGTAGAGCTATGGAGTTAGCCAATTGCCCAAAGCAGGAAGGAAAGAAATGACTGTTAACCACATCCGCTCACATCTTCAAACGTACTATCCAGAATCACTACTAGTTCAAGTTATTAGACTGATGGATTTGCACTGGTTGAACTTACAACTTTTGAGCTTCAAAGAGGCAGAGTCATTACAGATGGAGCTAGAGCCAAGCCAAGCAAGACAAGATGTTTGTATATAATTCTCAGGCTCTCTCGATCAAGACTTTCTCGGGGATCAAGTATCACACTCATAGGAATCACAAAGTGGAATAGTTATAAGAGCTATGAGAGATATTACATCTCATTGACTTCCAAGCTGAGACTTGAAAGGCAAGGTCGCTAACTGCAACTTCCTGAGAGATCAGTAACTGTGTAACTGGCAGCCAGTCTGCCTGCACAGCACGTCTAC
Source organism: Crypturellus tataupa (assembly GCA_034781795.1). Classification (NCBI taxonomy): domain Eukaryota; kingdom Metazoa; phylum Chordata; class Aves; order Tinamiformes; family Tinamidae; genus Crypturellus; species Crypturellus tataupa. The sequence goes on from JAWLRI010000324.1 coordinate 53,971, forward strand.
CTGCAGCTCCAGATGATCAGGGTGCTTCACTGGTAGCATCCAGTGCTGTTTAAAGAGATCCAAACAACCCAAATGGTCTCCAGGATCAGTGGGAGAAAGCTTCCCCAGTTTCTGCTGGGAGGACTCCTCTAACTCCTCAGGTGATCATCTCATACTTGACTACATTTAGTAATAAGCACTTGCAAATTTATACAGACAACATCTAGGCCCTTTTCCCCAAAACAGCATCCAACTTTGTGGCCTTCAAACTCCCACAGAGCAGCTGAGATTTGCCTCCTTAAGAGTATGCCACCAAAAACTAAAGGGTCTGAGGTGACTGAGCAAAAAACAGTTTCAGCAGGGATTGGAAAAAAAAAAAAAAAAAAAAAAAAAAAAAAAAAAAAAAAAAAAAAAAAAAAAGAAAAGAAGAAAAGAAGACCTGGCAGGGAAAAATAGATTCTTAGCAGAAAGGCAAGAGTCTTAGAAACTTCTTTCAGGAAGATGGAAATCAATATTGCTGTTATCACCAACTAACAGATTTATTAAGACGAAAAAATGCACTCTCTCAAATATAATCAGTAATGATTTTAGGTTCAAGAACCAATAACATATTGATTGCCATTTCACAAATGGATTCTTATTGTCCTTTACACGTCATGTTAATTAGAAACAAATACATTAACCTTTCCCTTCTACAGTTAGGGCTACTGCTGCTTAGCTGAAGTTCAAGGCAGTAAATATGATTTTGCAACACTTTTAAAAAATATTTTCTGAATATTCAAGCATATTTGAATATCACTTGAAAGCTGTGCCTTGTAACTTACCTTCTGAATAGCCACAGGCCTGAGTCAATGCATGACAGTGTGCCAGCATGGAGGCATGAGATATAGTAATGCCCACTGTGCTGCCCTCTTTACTTGTCTTGTACTGAGGAGACAAAGTTGCCACAAATATTAATTTGACAACAAATATGGACAATTTACAGTAGTGAATTGAAAGGATTTTTGTATTACAAGATGGAGACCTACTTTTAGGAAAGAACCAAAGAGCTAGCACACAAAAAAAAAAAAAAAAAAAAAAAACCACACACACACTCAGAGCATACCCTAACATCTTATGAAATCTGACCATTTCTTTGTATCACTTGTTTAACTGACCCCAGGATTCCAAACACCAAATATCCCCAAACTTTAGTCAGACTCAGCAAACCCACTCATATGACAATTTTCGGGGCAAGTTCTAGGGAAATATTCTTGCCCCACAGTGAAAAATGCTGCAGCAATCTCTTCTGCAGCATAAGGAGATTGAAGAAAGAAAACATGATGGGACACAAACCACAGCACCATAACTAGAGGTTAGACATCTTGTGTTGACTCACTTCGATATAAGCAATCTCAGCACTGGCATCCCGTACTTGCGGATGCCAGTCTTTAGTCGGTTTAGCCAGATGCTTCCCATCAATTACAAACCAAACGAGACGTGGCCAACCTTCAAAGAAAAATAAAAAATTACCGTCACTACACTTCTAAAACCAGGGCTTTTTTTTTCAAGTATTCTGGAATAGCAACAAAGGGGAAAGCAAAAGCACGATACTGCTGCTGGGAAAAGGAGCAATTAGCTTGGTTAGGACATACTCTTTTGGCCACGATGTCAGTTTTCCTTCATAAAGTTTAAGTGTGCAAAGTCATAAAGGTGATTTAATAGCAGGATACAATATATATAACATTCTTTATCCTAGGGAGAAATGGGAATAGTTTTAAAACATACCTTTGAATGTAACTACCTCTCCGGTCTGAGCTTTAGGAAGGCCTTTTTGACAAGCATCGGTGGTTAAAGCTAATGTTACTCCACAGCTGCCCAAAAGAAATCCAATCTGTTGGCTGCCAGCATCCTACAGAGAAACCATAATATTTATGGCAAGCTTGCAAATAATCAAGCTTTAGTATAGTTCACTGCAACTTCACCTTGCTTAGACAACATTAAGCCTGTGTATACGGAAAAAAAAAAATAGCCAGTAAGGCCTCTACACAAGATAAAGCATTGAAATCCATACTAAAAATATTTAAGTTTTGCTTACAGCCCACCATTTTAGACATGGCAATAAATCTGGCAAGCAGAGGAAGCATTGTAGTTGCAAAAATCAAAGTTGTGCATCCTTCTGCAGTGTTATAGGAAAGCTTATAAATTCTGGCAAAACACTAAGTCAATTTGATGATGATTCTCTGATTTCACATCTTCCCCAGTATCTTCTGTGGATCTGGGAGTACCTATGTTCAGAAGTATGTTCAACTTCTGGGTGTAGCTCTTGCCTCTGCTGGATGCATTTACTTACCTTTCTTGTTAGCGGAACTTCTATTGGGACAGGAATAAGTTCTGCCAGAAGACATCCATAAAATGCCACCATGAACATCACCGGGTCACTATTAGGAAATACAAGAGCTACCTGCAGCAGTACATGAATATACAATAAAAGTTTTTGTGTATTTATTTCTCCAGTTTAATACACAAATCAAAAAAAAAAAAAAAAAATGCTGTTCAGGTTCATAGCTAAACTAACAACAGAAATCTCAAATAATGTGATAATAGAGTATTGCAAATCATAGTGTTATATGACTTCTTTCAGCTAAAGCTGCTCCTCACAGATTATCCACAGAGACCATCTTAGCTATCTTGTCTATAGCTGGTATATAAAAAACACCTAGCTAATGAAAACTATTCTACTATTGTTGGTCTTTCCAATCTTTCTAGTAGAAATCCTCTACTTTGGACTTGAGCTAAAGGATAAAACACATGCTACTGCATAAACACAGAAGGTCACCTTACAAAAATATTTTCATAGCTGTCATATATTGTTCAGATAACCATATAAAAATGCTGTTCACGGGATAAGGAAAATACTAGTTTGACTTGGTCTATTCTTTCTACAGCTAGCAATAAGAACAATATCTTTAGTAGACTTCTTAGTGTTACAAACTGGGTCTGTTGTCTTCAAATTGTTATTGTGCAGATAAAAGGCTAAATTAGAAATTTAAAAGGACTTGCTATTGGATTTCAATATTATCTGTACACAGAATTGCAAATAGTAAGGTGAAGCATATTGCTTTTACAATTGAATTATGCAGTTGAAAACTGTTTTCATGAGGAATGGCCCTATCTTACACATTGCAAAATCCAACACATTGCTAAGCACTACAGAAATGAAACAACCACTAGACCTAAAACTCAAAAATATCATTTATTTTAGCTTAAATGTTAATTTCTGTTTATTCTGAAGCAGCTCAAATCAAAAACATACCCGGTCTCCAGGTTTGAGTAGTGGTTCATTCTTAGCAGTCAGTTTGTTTAGCAGGGTATATGCTAACTTCAAGCTCCGACTCCACAACTTGCCTAAAGAAAGAACAAATACGTGAATGAAAAAGCAGTAACTGAAACTGTAGCATTTAATCAGCAAAACTGAATACCCAACATGCATGAGACATTGATTTTAGAAGAGAATTTGCACGCAACTGAGTAAATGCTCCAGGAAAAAACAAGATTGCTTTTGCAAAGGCAATTGCAGCTCACAAGCCAACTAAATTCTTCCAAGGTATCGGAGCACATGCACACACACAGCACATCTTCTTGACATAATCTAATTGGATTTCCAAAATGCACTTAACTCCTTACTAAGGGCTCTTAGAGAGAGAAGCTGCCCAGAGATAAAAAGACCCTAACCTGGTCTAATTCCTTTTAAAAATTAATTTAAAAAATAATCAAAATTCAGAAACAAAGAGTAGGAATAAATGCTGTAAAACCTTGCTCTGTGAAATGTCAGTTCAGTGCTCAGTAGCTACCTCCTAAACTTCCTAATTCAATATATTCTTGATGTATAATAGTTATAGACAAAAAAGTTATTCAGGACTCATGGATATCAAAACAAATAACCCTCAAAGCTCCAGAGTTGCAAAGGAGCAAAACTAATACACCCACTCAATTACATTTCCCAAACCATTCATCACAGGTAATAACTCAAACATGAAATTTTAATATTCCAATGAAATACAAGTAACATACTAATGACCTGCCTTGGGGGACAGAATTCTTTTCTAAAAAAAGCCTACAATTATTGTAATACTTCCTAGTTCACTGATGTAAAGGAGTTTTGCATTTCACCATAACATCCTTAATATGTTCTGAATTACAAGTCATCTCTATAAGGATATGCATGAATATGCCTGCATGCTAAAATTAGACATCTGCTCTGCAAATCAGAGGACTGCATTATTAGTCATCTATTCCTTCCTGCTATCTCACACAAGTTTCCTTTTAGCTCTCCTCTGCAGGTTTTTTAAGCAAAAGAATATCATTTTTTCAAGATGTGTAAAGAATTAATGTTATAAATATGTATTTTTCTTCATTAATCAATGTACTCCTAATTTGTATCTCAACAGCAATTCCAAAGTGTTCATCATTGACACAGTCAGCCCATTTCAGGTACACCAAACCTTTCAGTACATAATGACCAGCTAATTCTTTCTTACTGTTATCATCAATACTTACCATAGGTGAGTGTATAAACAGCTTTGCCTGTGGTATCCAGTGCAGTCAGACACGGGGCTTTCGGCTGGGTAGTTCCCCAGCGCTGTAGGGCAGCCAGCAGAGAAGGGGGCCAGTTGGTTACCACACCTAAGGGTTCACCTTTAAGGACATTCATTTGATTTCCCTCTGGCTTTGGTTGATTCGGATCAGGCTGTTGTACTAAAACCAGAGAACAGCAAAAGGGAATAATACCAATCTTAATGAAAGGTACAAATTATGCTTAATGGACGCTTCTATAATTCACTCACCTTCCTCTTCCTCACAGCTACTGTTAAATCTCCTCTGCTATGTGATTATCTATGTTATGCTAATCTGGGTTTCATAAAACAAACAAACAACACACCACCACAAACACATCATTTTGAAGTTCTGATTCCACATTATTCAATTTCTGCTATTTGATCTGTATGCCTGTTTAAATGCAAGTCTTCATCAAGTGAAGAAACATTACTGTATGGAATGGTTTCAGTGAGAACAGGATCTTCTATTGCTGCACCAAATTTCCAAATGGTTGATGATAAATAACACACTATAACAGTATATAAAAACATAAAAAGTGCACTAAATGTACATACAGAACAACCCAGATGAAATGCTCCCAGCAGGGATTATCTAGGTTTGAAACGCCACAGCTAACGGGACATTTTGTTTGATTAGTGGATCATTTCTCATAACCATGCAACATTACTGGGTTTGTGTAATACTTTGATCTTTGAGTAAACTGCTGTTATAATTATGCCCCAGGCTAGCTATGAAGCTGAAATGCCTTGATCTTGGTAAGCAAAATGAGTTCATAGCTGGATATAGCTAACACCCAATAACTTAACAAATAAAAGTTCTAAGAGATGCTCCCATTATTCTCCACAGTGACATACATAAACTATCATGAAAATTTGCCTGGAACGTCTTCAGGGAAAAACTAGAATTGTAGTGATTTTAAGATTGGAAAGCATCAGACAAACAATATGTGAAATCTAGTAGCAGCTGCTCAAAATTGTAACCACAAGAATATTTTTTATTTGAAAGAATATGAGAACTGAACAAACGTTCTTGAAGGTTAGCTGATGCAGCTGGTTTAAAAGAAGGCTGTTTTTTAATACGTTGTTTATATAGCAGGTAAAAATGTTATTCTTTCTGCTTACACACATGCCAGCAAAACGAAAATAAATTTTTTTTTTTTAGTTGAGCAATACCTGCAGAGCAAACTCAATTTCTATCTTTTCATGCAGGGCACAAACAAGATGTATTGTAAAATGCACACCACGTATCTGTTGTACACCCAAAAGCATTAAATTTTTTGCATTCCCAAGAACCAATATTAACATGCACACACACAATATTATCACAATCAGTTCCAGTTACTAGTAGGAAACCTTTTTTATTTGGACTGGCTAAAAAGCAACTTTTCAGAAGAGAACCCGTGTATACTCATGGACAAGAAGCTGAATGTGAGTCAATAGTGTGCCCTCAGGACACAGATTTAATCACACAATCGTCTATCTTAGGAGCAAGAAAGAAGATTATGCTTCACTTATGACAGTGTATGTGCTCTCTGTCCATTGCCAACAACCCTATCATGATATTTTTTGACTGGGAAGCGAAAAAGGAAAGACAATTCGATAAAAACATCAGTGCTTGCTTGGATAGCTTTCATAAAGCGTGAAACTCTTTATTTGAGAAAAATACTCACCTTCTAGCAGTTCTTCAAAATCATCAACAAAAAACTCTTTCAAGGGTGGGCGTTTTGGTCTTTTCAAGGTATTTAGAAGCTGCTGGATTTTAGAGGACACTCTGCTATTCACTGGGACGCCTGGCAAACAGAAAAGCCTTATTACTTACCATATATTAACAGACATACACTAAAACACAAATTCATCCAGACTGCTGAAAACATCTCACTAAATTCAGCATAGCCTATAAGTGGAAGAGCTGTTCAAGACAAGAGTAACTTGTAATTCCAGTGCTTCAGAGATAGCATGTACATAGCACATGATTGGTGTCACACCCCTGCAACATATTCACTTATTCAGAAAAAAAGATTGAAAAGTGAGAAGTTTGTAGTATAATCACCATCTGCAGTTTCCAAGATGCTGCTGTTGTAGCCTCTGGGGACTCCTCGTACTGATGCTACCTGGGGGCGCTCATGATGCAAGTGTTCCAGCAGGCCCGTAGTCACATCAGGAGGTGTAGAGTGGTTTTCTGTAGAAACGTTAAGAAACAGACACAGCAGCTCATTAGTCATCATAAGATTCAATATATCCAAAGTTGCTTTTTAGAGCATTTTCTCCTTCTTTCTTTTTTGATTTCTCAGAGAGGTGGGGGTCAGGGCATGTAAGAGATACTGCATTGTATCTAGAAAGGAACTGCCATGGCCTTCCAGAATGCCTGTAAGTTATTACAACTTTTGAAGTGATTGAAAGAATTGAAATAACTACAGTGATGACTCTCATCTACACTTCCTGAAGAATACTAGGAAATTCATCCTAAGTAAACAGCAGAAATATAGAAAGAACACGACTCATGACTTACAGTATGAATTCAGACTCCCAACATTTTGCAACAAAACAAAAATGACTACCTTAAATCTGGTAAGAAGGGTTCAGCATTCGTTAGGCACTCAAGAAAATAATGCAAAGGAAAAGCTATTTGGGAACACTGGAGGGGATGTAAATAAAAAGTGAGGAGGCAGGGAAGAGGTGGCTAGATACAGCTCAAAAAAACACACACAAAAAAACAAAAAACCAAGCACAAGGCAATCAGACATACTGGAAGGCTCAGAAAACAAGCCCAAATCCTAATAATAATCATCTTCAATAAAAGACAGCAATAAACAGTGCATAAAACAGCAATATATGGAAGTGCTGGTGCACAGAGCTCAAGTTATCTTCCAAGGAGCCAGGTCTCATGGCAAATGAATGTGCCTAAACCACAGCGAAAAAAATGGCAGGGGTCTTTATGTTCAAGTTCTGTCTACAACTGCTTTATGCTACATACAATCGAGAGTCTGTCCACAGCATTTCTGTGCTGAGAAATCAAAGTCTTTTCTATACAAGTATGTATAATAAGTTCAATTTGCAGGATTATCTGTGCTCAGATAAAACCACACTAGCTTAGTTAAGCACTCGATTGACATATGTTCATGAGCATCCATGAAGCAGGTCTGTATCCTCTCGAGTGTTGTGACAAAACACAGAAGTGGTGAGATGTCCAAAGTAGTACCTACATAGACACAGGACTTGAGGAAAAAAGACTAATCAGATTTAGACTGAAATACCTTTCCATTATTGATTAAAAGCGACAGAGATAAAAGCAAAGGAGAGCAGTGGCCAAGAAAAAGTACAGAAAACAACACAGAAAAAGTGCTTGGTATCAGACAGAAAGCAATCTCTAATGAGGAATCTTAGTGATTGAAGATTTACATACTATAGAAAAGTCACATTCAGAACCTCAGCAGGAAGATGGTTTAGATCTACGGACTGCTGTGTCTGATTGTTTTATCTCCAGGAAACCACTTAACCAAAACAGACCTTCAAAATAAGTTTATTAATTGTATTGGAACAACAGTAAAACAATAAAGAGCAAGCAAAGCCAGTGAGCACACAATAGGGTCCAACACACCAGCCACTATTTAATTCCTGCACTTCCTCTTCAAATAACTCATTGAAATTCTGTTTCTAGCAGGCTTCACTCCTACAAATCACAGTGGAGCTGTTTAGAGAATCACTGCAGCTGAAAGCATCTACGTTCTCATCCCCACTTCCTCTTCGGAAAAAGGATTATATCTTGAAGCCTTTTTATGAACAGATTATGGGTCAATTACTATCATCATCTATTTCACCAGGTAATCTGCAAGTAGCAATTTGGGAAATACTATATGGCAGAGACTGTGACCTTGTAAAAACCTGGACAAACTGCTACTCAGACTCCCTCCAAGAAAGATTTTACACTAAAAGAAAAAAGGTATGTTAGATGTTGCCCTTGCTTTTACTAATGAAAGACAAAGATATCACTCTGCACAAGATGCACACTTATTTAATTACACCGTAACTTTGCGCTCCTAGCACTGCAGTCTATTGCTCAGGCTGCTATTTAGTATGATCTCATCATTAAAAATGCAAACTGGAGAAGACTAAGCCCAGGGAACAAGCTGCTAAATTTAAATTCTCTGACAAATCAAATTATCAAAAAAGGTTATTCAATGCACACTCAAAATAAAGAATATTTTAATATGACATCGTACTGAAAATATGTAGGATGTCCTTTAAATTGTTTATGTCAACAAATGAGGTGAAAAATTCACTTCATTCTTCAAAAATGAAGAAGTCCACAAACATGCTAAGAAATTGCTTTAACATAAATATTATTAAAACCAAAGTGTTATGCACAAATGCTAGGAATGAAGGTGGAAGTTGACAGAATGGGGTAGGTATTGCAGAAATGACTAAGACTTCTTTTGCAAAGAGACATTTAATTTTTTTTTTCTTTTGGTTAAAGGTACTGGAAATTTTACCTTTCTAAACACTTTGCAATTGGCTGTATGCTTAATGATTCCTGAACTTCCTTCCTGACACATACTGTAACTATACATTTATTTCCCACACATGAAATCTTAATCAGCTCTGCTGCATGTGGTCACTCAGTCAGCTTTTTAAACTCTGAACTTTCAAAGTTCAGAATAATAAGGCATTCATTCTGCATATGATTTTCATGAGTATACTGCCTGCTTGAATAGGTAGCTTGTAGTAGTAGTAGTTGATTGTGAAACCTCATGCGTATTTATATTGTCTGAGATATGTAACAAGATGCTGGGTTACATATTGCAGATATTGTTATTCTCTACATTTTTAATGAGTATACTAAAAATTTCATCAGCATAAATATAGCAATGATAATCCTTCCAAGTTTACTTGTTGAAAATTTATGGGGTTTGTACTTACTGGGTGGAAATAGGATGGAATGTTTCTACATTCTGCCTTAGACTTTGAGGGCAGTCACATTTTCACATGATGGATTCAAAGAGATTGTTGACTCCATAAAGTTAACAAGAGATTCTGAAGTTAGCAGGGTGTCCAATATTGTTCAGGTATATCTGGCATGTTGGATGCTTTGCAGTGGTACTAAGACCAGGCAGCAGAATCTCAGAGTTCTAATTACATTATAAATAAATAAGCTTGGAAATGAGAAGGTAAAAAATTATAGATACATTTACAGGTAATGAAATGGATTATTTGCGTACAGACAGAAAAAAAAAATCTCATTAACAAACTGCCCCAAAATTTAACTTAAGAGAAAAATCTAGCTAGCTTATTCATCCCTGGTGAACCACAGGAAAATTGGCAAATACTGCCCATAACTTTGGTAAGAAAGGAAGAAAACAAACAAACAAACAAAACCCAACAACATTCCAATATGCCGCAGCTTTCTAAGGCAGTAACATCCAGAAAGCTAGAGAGAAGTAAAAAGCAAGTTTTGCCTTTTACGAAAGCTTAGAAATCAAAATTCCTCTCCCTAGTTAATTCCCAAAGTAAAGAGATTCCCATTCAAAACAGAGAAGGGGGCAAATGTAAGTAGCAGAAACACAGATGGCTCTTCTCAGAGGCTCCCCAACATCAAACATCAGGGACAGACAGAGAGAAAAACACACATATTCACTACCCATCTTCACTAGAGCATAGGAAAAGCACTGTAAAAAATATTTCTACACTGGAAAAGCAGTCTTTTCTCCCTCCCTACCAAATCTCTTAAGAGCATAAATGCAGTGCTCTGCATTTTGAATGAAAGTGACCTGAAGCTAGGGATTCTCATTATATTATAGAGAATGAGGCAAAATTCCCACTTGCCTTTTGGTTTACCAGTATTATTTTTTCACTTTGATTCTATTATAAAGTTATATTATTCATGACTTTAATTTTAATTAAAGGAGAAAAAAATGCACTTCAATTTGAAATCTAACATTGTCATTACTTCTGATTTCATAACTTTCCAAAATAGCTTCTACAAAGCTCTTTGGACCTTTACCAGTTGACCTGCTTTTGAACTTCGCCCAAGTTTCCTAGGGCAAATGAATGCAGATCAGAAAGCATGCATCAAAAATATGACTCCTTGCAAACTCTGTTTATTAATTTACTGTTTTTTCCACTTTAAATAGCTTCTTGATAAATCTAGTATTTTATCAAGAGAAGAAATGTTAAGATTTCATGAATAACTGGTTTTGTTGAAATTATATACATATACATCACACATGCCTGATCTGTAGACTGGGCATTGTAAGGTTACTTATGGATATCATCTGGTGCAGTACAGCACTCATACCTAACTTTTGTGTTTATCTCTGTATTTTTTTTTGTTGTTTAGTTTTTGTTTCTTTTTTAATTCGAGTTTGTTTTAACCACACAGGTAGTTCTTTACTGACCTAGCTGGGTGTGTGCCATGAGATCTGCAATCACAGTGGCAGCAGCGGTGGCAGTAGCAGTATTGGAAGCAGCGGCAGGTTTCCCTCCTGGATGAGATGAGGTGGAAGATGCAGAGGATGAGGTGGAGGAGCCCTGAATGACCCGGTTAAGCCAGGGCTCTACGTTGCAATGGCTCTGGAACGGAGTGGAGGTGATCCGCCCTTGCCGACGTAAGGAGCCCTCATCTTCTGATGCTGACGATGTGTCTGTGATTAAAATAATGATGACAGGCATGTAATGTGCGAATGAGCCAACAGACACGAACATGAAGTTACTCCATGTTCTTCACGTAGCGTTCTCATGTGCTAAACATGAGATGCATGTATTAAGCAAATGGTCTACTCACATGCACTAATTTTGCTAATTGTCTTTTTTAAAGGACAGCATAACAATTTCTACATGTTACAGCTAGCACACGATCAAAGAAAAGCGTCATTTACCTCCTGTATTTGGAAAGGCTGAAGACCTGAAAAAGTTACTACTACTAAAGCAGCTGAACAGTCATTAACCACTGCAAGTGGCCACAGCATACTAGCTCCATTGAAAGGATATTTCTATTTTGAACAGGTGAATTAGGACTCACCCTCCATGAATAAATTCTATTATTTTCGGGTTGTTTTACTAAAAAAGCACAGTACTAAAAAGTTTAATAAAAATAATTAACCTAAAAATAATTTAAGAAGGATTAAAAAGCATGTATTATAACCACACAAACCAATGTTGATTAATATGATAGTGTAAAACATCTTTTTACTGTGAATGTGTATTTGGGGCTGTTATAGTCTGATTAAGTGCTCCTATTTTAGTTACTTCCTAGCTATTCAGAATTTGCCTGACATTTCCCCTGTGTGTTCCTTCCATACTTATTACCTGCTTGACAGCAATTAAAAGGTCTTTTTAAAGTTCAAGAAAACAGCTCTTTTGATTATGAGTGAACACCAGAAACTTTTATTAAAGAAATGTTTTTCTCATTTTTTTAGCTCAATTTCTATAAAAATTATCATGATGTGAAACAATGCATGTCACAGCAGTGAATGTCCACTACAGGTGGACATTGAGGCTCTTCCTAAACAAACTACTGTATTTGAAGAACAAGAACCTCCACACATTTTCTCACCTCTCCTAGTTTAATTAGAGGAAAACTGCTAAAAAAATCCACTTTCTATTGATAAACTCCCCATCCTACATATTGATAAACTCCTCATTGAGTCAGCTTGTGAATAGCTCCTAAAACAAGGTACTTCCCATATATTGGAAATCAGTTTGTAAAAAGCAGTTTCAATTAACACATAATAGCCAGGACAATTAAGAAAAGGTGCTGCAAGCAGAAGACCACAGGAGTAGTTAAAAAACATAATACTGAAGATATATATATTCTTGAGTGTTTTCCAGATGCTGAGATTGTGCACAGTGGTGGGAGTTACCACAAAAATTCCGCAACCTTAGCTTTGGCCCTTATCCTCTTAAACTGTTCTTAAACAGTAAGAGCATAAAAGGGGAGAAGTACTTCATACATGGAGTCCAGTTCGATGCAATGGCCCTTTCAAAGTTAAGCCTGCAGACCTCTCACTACTTGACCACCTCATGGTAAACATGACAAGTTTTGAATGAAAACACACAAAGAATTGGTCTTTAAGAAGATACAGCTGTGATAAATCACCATTTCTGAGGCTGAGCCTTGTGCATTTCTGGTCTATTCCCCTAGTTGTACTTTTTGGCTGCTGCCTCCCTCTACTCCTGGAAAGAAGCCAAACCAACTCCTTAGGGCTTGCAGCCCTCTTTTTTGGGGGACAGAAGGCAAAAATAAACAATTCCTGGAAAATGTAGCAAGACAGGATTACAAGCACTCAGGTTTAGCAAAAATACATTTGTGATTTATTATCACTTCAGAGTAAAAATACAGGAAAAAAAACAGTTTCTCAAATCTGACAGTGTCCTTCACATAGGCGTAAATTTAATGAAGACTTTGTAAAATGGCTAAGCTTGCAGATCTTTTATATAAGCCAAAAACAACTTTATGCTTCTAAACTTATGGCTATAAATGAAAATGTAACATTAAACGCAATGCACCTAGTAATAGAAATGCTCAATAACAAAACACAATTACAACAGGAACAGCAGCAAGTTAAAGGCAGCAAATCAGCCCTCTGACAGTCACAGAGTTAAACGCCGGTCTGCACTGTGCTGTGCACAGAATGCTATGTACTTGGCTTGCAATTCTTCCTGGCTGGGAGCTGACCCAAGATAGCCACAAAAACCACCACCCTTTGGACCTAACATGCACCAAGACTACAACTGAAGTTCTGCTCACATGAAATCAGCCCGGGAAAGACCGACATGAAAACAAAAGCACGAGAACATTTTTGGAAGGATGACTGAGAAAAGCAGTTTCACGACCACCTATCAAGGGATTTGGTTTCGAACCTAACATTGTGACTGGAATCTGATGCTTCCTTCCTGAGTAGCACAAGTAAATGTTTCTAGCACCATTTCAGCTTTTAGATATGAAGAAAGTCAGGTTCTAATTGCATTAATTTCTGCCAATACAAGGATTTTTGAGGTAGAATTTAATGGTTCAAGTCTACACCTTTCCAGTAACTTAAACAGAGCATGCAGAGTGCTAAAGCAGCTGATAAAATTGTTTTGAAGGAACCTCAAAGAACAAAAAAGGCATGTGGTGCTACTGAGGCAAGACATCGTGTTTTTAGGATTATTACTCTCTCAAAGACAACTTCAAGACAGGAAGTGCGACTGTCTGGCATTCATTTGCAAGAAGTGTGTGGACTCTGCAGAAATCAGGAGTCTTTTGCCAAGCTCTTCTAGTTAGACAAAGTTTTATGCATTTCCACAACATAAGACTCATTTTGCACGGCTATCTTTCTCAAAAGCTTTACCAGTTATTACAATCTGCTGGGGTTTTTTTTTGGTTTGTAGGGAGACCACCTCCATATCCAGCAAGTCTTGTGTAATCTCCTTGCTAGCACAATAACCTGTTGCTACTGCTCAACAGCAAAACTCACAGCTTCAGAGATGACTCAGACTCTTTGGTATCCAAGATTTTTCTTGCTGAGCTGGCTTTGCAAATCAAGGAAAAAAGTCTTAGCCATGCGATGACTGTCCTTGTAGATAAATCCAGCTGAAGCAAATCCACTGAGTATTTTTTAATGTCTGGATCTTTCAGTGATACAAGGCCCATGTTATGATCCATTCTCTTACAGGGAGAATGAAAGGAAAATCCCAAGTTCTGTAACTAGTCACCTTCATTCAAATGCAACATGGCAGTTCCCAGAGAACTTTTTTTTTTTTTCCTCATACAGCATTGGAGTACTTCTGTATTCTATTAAAACCCAGTGCAAGCATATTTAGCATTAGTGCTAAACATGTGGAAAGGCACGTTAGAAGTCACTCTCTAGCCACTCCTCATGAACAGTAATTTTTTTCTGAAGAGTGAAAAATTCACTTTCCTGACACCAATAAATTCAAGTGCATTCCTGAGCAGAGTACTTCACAGGAGCTTATCTTATCTAAGTCCTGTAAGCACACTTCACAACAAAGCATGCCGGAAGGTATTGGATATGACCTGAGCTGCATAGGCAGCTTCCCTGTAAGCAGACACAGGGAAGTCATCTGAAAGTTGTATAGAGGCTCTCAAAACCCCAAGACATTTTCTCCTTAGAAGATGAATTGCTTGAAGAATTGCTTCTGTTTATTGCCATAAACAGAAGCTCTAGGACTTATCTCCTGAAACCTTAACATAACGATGGGCACTAGGACTTTCATTTTCTCAATGATTTCAAATTAAGCAATTCTTGACAACTTTCATATATAAAAACACGTATGCAAGACGCACGACATGCATGCAGCATGCCTTGATCACCACTCTGCTGAAAAAGTTGCTGTCACAAGCCTCTGAGTAAATGAATACTAAAAGAATAAGCTACGTTTCTGATAGAAGAAAAATATATCAAGGTGAAGATGACCAGATTCAAAGTTACAGAAGATATTATTTAACTAATGAAAACAAACAAACAAAACCACACACACACACACGATTCCAACTAGCAAAAACAAGTATAGTTCCTGTGAGCCCAGAATGCAAGAGAGCAGTACAGCAGA
Organism: Crypturellus tataupa; assembly: GCA_034781795.1. Lineage (NCBI taxonomy): Eukaryota > Metazoa > Chordata > Aves > Tinamiformes > Tinamidae > Crypturellus > Crypturellus tataupa. Next base: position 69,096 of record JAWLRI010000324.1, read on the forward strand.
GCTTTTCTTATCGATGGGGGTAAGGAAGAAAACTGATGAAGAAGGGCACTAGAGGTCAGTGTGCTCCTACTCCAGGGCCACATTAAGGAAGACCATACTAAGAACACAGCATTTAAAACTTAAGGGCTTAGGGGAAATTCCTTTTCTTTGTATGCAAGATACAGGCCCCAAAATATTTGGCTTGCTAGCACAACATGTATCCGGAGAAACATTTTTCTCAGTCTCTAGAGAATTCATTGTGAGACAACAGGAAGATGTTTTTTTTTCTGAAAAACAGTTTTTTAAAAAAACTTTCTGAGCTAAACAAACTAAGCAATTATAGCATATGACTGCTTGAGTGCTTTAAATTGCTCACAGTTGAGACCATCAGATGAATGCTTTGCAAGCTAATGCAGCAACTTAATACCTCAGCGTTTTCTTCATCTCAGAGGAAAGGATCTTATGCAACACAAAATAAGCTATTTACAGCTCTGACATGATTGCCAGGATTACCTCTTTCCAAGGGAGATGATATGTACGAGAACACACTTAGTGCATAAAGGGTAACTGCTCACTCTAACTGTGAGAGCTTTTGTGTGGATCTTGGCACAATATCTCTAGATGAGAGACTAAAATTTTCAAGGAAAGACATATCAAAGAACAAATGCCACCAACAGCCATGAATATGGAGGTATGTTGCAGTAAACTTCTTAACTTCTTCCACAGCAGCAGAATAAAGCTTTTTTTCTTTTTTTTTTTTTTTTGCATTTTGCTATTATTATGTTCACTTGGCAATATATACATGTGTTAACTCAGTAGATACCTGGAGGCGTGTACGTTTCTACTGAAGAGTGCACAAGAACAGATCGTCTTTTTGAAGGCATAGGCATTTTCCTCTCTTTGTACTTGGCCAGCGCTGCTTGTACTGCTTCAGTGTGGACATCTGTAAATGAATAAAAAAAAAAGAAATTAAGTTTAATCATGATTTCTTTCGAGAAACACAAAAAGTCTCAATTCCACCTTTCAAAAGGCAAATACGAAATACAAAAGCTGAATTCTAACCTTAAGACTTTAGTCCTATATATTCACACTTCCTCCTAATATCCACTTCTCATAGTAGCCAAGGGGAGGAAGTTCTCAATCTCAAAGGAGCAGCATTTCTCAGAGAAGAGAAAGGTCTAAGACCAAACCACAGTGGCTTTGATTTCTGAGGCAGACACATCTGCATTTATTCAGTCTGGGAGAAATAGAGTTGAGACCTACAGTGTCACTGCCCTCGCCCCAGTTTGGTTCATATGCAATTGAGGCAAAATTTAAGGGAGGATATAAGCAAAGGAATGAGGGGAACTTCGCTTCCTTAGTGGCACTACCAAATGTGATCACTTTGAATTCATCCAATCACACTGCAAACATCAGATTGTGAAAAGAATATTTGAGCATCTTTTTTTTTTTTTTTAAGTTTTCTAAAATTTGTCAATATATATGAATAGATCTGTTTACAGACAAATTATTCCAAGCACAGCAGCACAAGTACAGCTGTCACCAACCTCAACTGTGTTCCATCCTGCACATGACACCTACAACCTGCACATCATCTCCAGCATGATGCATTGCTCCTCAACCTGACTTTGTGGTAGCGCACGGTCAGCAACGCTAGCAAAGAGAGCTCATCTTTTGATGGATGCAGAGTTCCTCTATTTTTATGTATTGTATTTTTATGAAAGCTGGAAGATTTTTCAGCATCCCAGGTGCAAAGGTCTATCAAGCAGGAGAACACAACACAGGAGACCAATATGAACTTGAAGGGCATCTTGGTATAAAACATTGTCTCCTCAAAGCAGCTGTGTTCCCACACGCTGGATAGTAACACCCAATATTTGGAGGACAAGCCTTCAATTCTCAAATTCAAAACCATCAGGAGCATACAGGGTTTGCTACCCAACTTCCAGACCTTCATTACATACTTTGCTTCCTTAAATCAATTCAAATTGATGTGAAAAACAACAGCAGTCAAAAATCCCTGCAGCAGAAGGCCACAGCACCTTCCAGAGAAATACCAAAAACTCCACACTCATGCCAATCTAGAAGCCCGTAAGAACCCACATCCTATTCTCAACCAAAATCTGGAAGCTGAAAAAAAAAAAAAAGATAAATAAGCACTGTGCTTATGGTATGCCAACTCATTAATAATTAGTCATTTCCCATGTCTGCAGCTCCTCCAGCTCATCATGTGAGGAATCTCCCAAATACGAAAGAATTTATAGGACGCCTGCTTGTCTGAAATGAAACTTATTTTTGTACATCGGTCTGGAGAAGTCTGGGGACATCTGAAAAAAAATCACCCAATAAAACTCTGCCTTTTGTGTAAGATTTTTATATATGCATATACACATACATACATGTATACACACATACATATATATATGGCCATATACATACTGGCCCCTGTGCTAGATTACAAATTATTTGTGCAACCTTTAAAGTCAGGTCCACAGAACACTTCTATAACAGAATATTAGACAAAAGCAAGCTGAATCTTTTTAAAAGAATATAAATATACATATACATTTCAACTCTGCGTATTTCTATGTATCTATCTAGAACGTATTCTATTTCTATGTATTTTAGAAGAACATTTTAATGTTGCTTTAATAGTTGAAAGGAACAAGCAGAACAGAAGGCATCTTCTCCAGGAAAGGTCTTCCAAAAGAGAAGGTCATTATATTCTACAGATTTGTGGTGGCAAGCAAACTACTACTCTTCCATTTCCAGAGTGCAAAATCAGCATCACCTTTTCTTCTAGGCCCCCTTCATTTCCCCCTGAAATCTGGAAAATGTAAGATTACATGATAAAAGGTAACCAGAAAACAGTGGCCATTAAATTCTTTTTCCGCTTTCATGATTTATTTTCATGTTAGTGACTCCATGAGCTCCTTCTGTATTCACTTAAGATCTACTTCCAGGTTGAAATTTCCTTCTACTATTTTGCCCTTACATAACAACTGGGTAGGACCATCCTCTATCAGCCAAATTAATTAAAAGTAATTGGTTTCGCCTTCCTGGAATGCTTTGCTCTTTTTCCATGTTTCCTGAGGAGTTTTTTGACATAATGAAGACAAAACCAACTTCAGTAATAAACCAGAGAAGGAATGAAATACCTAAGGAAACAGAATGCTCAGGGGACATATTTGCAAAAAACATAATAAATTAAAGCTTATCTGAACACTGAATTGCAAAAGGAAACTGTCTAACATTGGCGATTACTAAACTCTTAAACAGTCACTTATGAACATGATGTAACATGTAATAGGTGAGAAATATAGCGTTCAGCTTCTACTTTTTCCACCTAATTAACTAAATAATTAAATAATATATAATTGAATTACATCAAACCCAACATTGTTTGTACAATGGCATATTACTCAGAATTGGGAGCACAAGATTCCGCTGGGAAGACAGAGAGATGAACAGCAAGTCCAACTCTTATTACCACAAAGACTAAGGCTACCGAAGTGAAAAAGAAACACAAGTGCTTCCACCCCAAAGCAAAATAAATTGTCTTGGGGGAGAGCATAAAAAGCAAAAAGAGTTGTAGTTTGTGATTTTTATTAAGCTGCAGCAAACTATCAGCTTCCTATTTATTGATGCAAAACACTTTTTGGGGTTTTCTTTTTGCATTTAACCACATCATCTTTGTTTCCACCTCACTTACCTGTTTGCATTTTCTTTCCTTCAACATCTCTTAAAAAAAAAAAAAAAAAAAAAAAAAAAAGACAGAAAAAGAAAACTTAGGGGACAGCCCCCAGTTTATAAGCTTAAATGGTTATACCATGAACCTTAGAGCTATTAACAGAATATTTTTTTGTACTGTTTTTCAGTAGCCTCTTGTTTATCAGCCTTTCAGGCTGTTTATTTATTAGGATGTTTATTTCTTTTTAGGCACAGAAGCAAGAACTTATATAGGTGTCCAAAGACAAACAGAATCAGTAGCTCACTAGTTTCACTGCAGGGATTAATTTAAGTATAGACATGTTGGTATATAGGTTGGAGAGGTTAAATCTACTAAACGGTCCAAGATGGGAAGCCCTTTAAGCTAATAACTGGGGATCAGTAAATGAAGCCTTCCAGCTTTGATAGACAGAACTCATTTTTGCACCCTCCACACTTGCTTCCTGAAGTGAATCTTGCATTAACAAAAGCTTCCACTGGAAGCTTTATATTTCCTTTATTGTGCTTTATTAAACGTCAGCAAGCTGCATTACCAAGGAGTCTCTGATCTGTGGGCACGAGGGACTTGCTGCTTATCAGTTCATACTGATGCCTTCAAAGCCTCTGCATTTCTCCTCTCCTCCATCACACCGCTGTCATTAAATAGAAGAAAAAAATTTAGCTCAAGCACTGTTATGTTATCTGCCCTTTAGGGAATGCTTCCATTGTTGAAGCTTTCTGGTACTTTTTACTGCTTGAAGACAGAAAGCTGTGCTGATTAAAAAAAAAAAAAAAAAAAAGTTAATTTCAATGGAAGATCATTCTGGGAAACTATGTCAAAAAATCTGCTTATGGCTAGCGAATGGTAGACTAATTTTATCTGAATGCAATGATGTTGCTCTTAAGTAATTTATGTTGATGTCCAAAATAACTGCAATTGCTCCAAAAGAGATATTGTTTTATTAAAAAAAAAAAAAATGCATTCTCTTCTCATCAGCTACTCTCAGAAAGGACAGAGTAGAATAGACAAGGTACAAGGAAAGGAAAGGAAAAAAAAATAAACAGAAGGCTGGGAGGAAAGTAAAAAAAAGGGAACTCAAGCCTGAAGTCTAAACTACAATAAGGCATACAGTTGATTGAAGAAGTAATACTAGCGTGAAGCTGTTTATTCCTTGTTATATTTAAGATGTCAACATGCAGTGATATTTAAGAGGTATGGTTTCAAACTGTTTGCGATAAGACATCTTTTTGGTTGGTAGAAATTTCTTCTAGCAGAGCCAGAACGTCAAAGATGAATTAGGATAGCTTCTAAGCTACTGTGCAACACCGTGATGATTCTTATTTATGCTAAGTATTTGGAAGGAGGAGAAAAGAAAAAATACAAGTTATTTAGTAGTAACTGCTGTTCTCTGAGACATGGAGCTGACATCTGCATTCATAATCCCCATATAACTACATTTTGTAGCACAAATAGCTGTGAAAAAGAACACTGATGCTGCAGAAAAGCATTTTCCAAGTCGAATCAACTAGATGATTCAACATCTGCTGCAGTAAGAGTGGTAATACTTTTGAAGAGGAAAAATACATTCAAAAGCCTCACATTTTTCTACCTTCTCATATAAATAAATGACAGAAATAATAGCTGAATGAATATGTAGTTTTTTATTCCCTAAAAGTTAGAGAGGAAAAGGTTATTGGATTTTGATGGGTACATGTCTACCTATATATCTATAAATACTAAAAACACAGAATGACACTGCAGTCCATCTGAAACATTACCTAGCATTTTGGCAGAGGCCAGGTATAAGTACAAGAAAAAAAATCCTACAAAATTCCACATATTAGGCTTCATCTCAAAAAAATACATGCTGACAGGATGGCCTGAGTATTAAGACTCACGGAGAAAGGTTCATATAATCATAGAATGCTCAAGGTTGGAAGGGACCTCTAGTTCAAATGGAAATGTAAAAACATTAGGGAAGCCGTAAGCCAATAAAACTGCAAACAGCAGTTCAAAAAATCAATGGAAGGAAATTTAAAGAAACTTAAATCAGCCAGACCATAGAAATCAGTCAGAAGAAAAAGAAGAAGCACTGATAGTTAGGGCAACATTTAAATGCCATCTCCATTCATTTACAAGCATGCTAGCAGAAATGTTTGAAGTTCATGCCCTACTACACCTCTTGCAGTGTAAGACTAAAGAGCTCTATGCTAAACACTCCCCAAACAATACCAGTAATATGATAGATTTGTAAGGCCCCAGACAGAAAAACTACCTCAATACACATTTCTTTATATCCTCTTACTTCTCATTCCTAATGGTTTCCCATTACAAAGGAACTTTTTGCAAATTTTATTGTTAGAAATAAAAGGCCACATCAAAGGCCATATTAAATAAATTTCCACATTTAATGATTCAGTTTGTAATTTACTTGGACTCTGCTTAGCACAGACTAAATGGGAAATCAGGGCTGTAATTCACCAAATAAATCTTATTTTTTGGTATTTGTATGTAGAACTATAACACAGATACATCCTCAATGCAAAGATAAATTTAAATGACAATTTGCGCATTTCTCTGAGAAATCTCACTCAAGTAATTTTGATACTGTGCTGTCTTCCCTGATATGGAAAAGTATGTAGCTGACTACATACATCTTTTCTCAGGTCCTTATAGGTCCTTGTACTATTTAAGCTTTCTCATTCACCTTTTATTTTATTCAGAAAGAGCCCCTGCAGATGTATCATCTCCATTTTGGAACAAGGCTTTCTCAAAGTAAATGTCAGCAACTCAATTACAATGCAGTAAGCACTGAGGCCAAGCAGTTGCACAGTAAGGTGACCCAAGACCAGCAACATTTTAAGGAAATGTAGTGCATATCATTACTTGCACTCCCTCATGCCCACAAGAAACTTCTGAGACACATAATTACTCTGGAAAATCAACAGATAAACTTCTACTTAAAAGCCTGAAGGTATTTATTGGAAAAAAAAATTCCCAAACACCTGCTTTTCTCACTATTGTGACAAGCAGTTTTGCAAGGAAGCAGAGTATTTTAACCACCTGAAAAGTAACAATGGAAACAGGATGCAATGGGGATATAGATATTTTTCACAGAAGTTTCCAAAACAGGTTTGTCACAGCGGTGTCTGTTCAAAATTAACGTAGAATATCCATTGTGACATTTCCCTTTTTTGTGCATTTGCTTTAAAATGGGAAATATTTGAAAGTGAGCTATAGTAAATATGACATTTCTATAATCTTCCTGTTTAAAACAAAACAAAACAGCACTCTATAGTCCTCAAAGTATTTAAATGTGTGCTCTAAAGACCGGAAACCTGATCAACAACTAAGAGTAATCTGTTCAATTTGGTGTAAATTCATAATAAGGAAAACATACGAAACAATCTAAAATTTCTACAATGTCTACAATTTCTTCCTCTCCTAGTGTTTCCTCCATTCTAAAATGCAACAAAAACACTTGTGTGTAGAAATGCACAAGGCTTCCATGGAAATATTCCTCATTTCTTCCTCTCTTCCAAAGCACTTCCAATTCACTCCTGAGCTGCATATACTACTTTGACTTGTTAAGACACCTTTTATTTTTTGTTTTCTTACCAGACCGAAAGCGCTCATCCCTTGAGTTGGTAGAACGGGGCTTTTGCTGTTTGGACACAGCAGCTGTAGCTTGTGAAGAGCCTGGGACTCGGTTCTCTGCTTGCAGGGATGGATCCACACCTGAAATACAGTTTCACTTCAGTGCAAAGTCAGGCTCTAACTAAAGGTGTTTCATGTTTTCCTCCTTCCACCACTCTTTACACCTATTTACAAACCAATCGCACTAAATTTATTCCTTTAGAAATTCCATTTTCTTATTTTAAGTTGGCATTTTTTTGAACCAAAACCTAATTTGATCTGATTAGCATTTTATCCAGAATAAGAAGCACCTCTGAACGATGGAGGTAGGAACACCGTCATCATCCTTCCTCAATTCTATCTTGGTCAGCATTTTGCATCCCAGCTGGTCACAGAAAGGAGGGGAGAGGAACCAAGCTCCTCTTGATCCCTGAAACTCAGTTTACTGTGAGATGAGAGAAAAAAATGCAAAACATCCAGAACTAAGAAGCATCTAACCCTATGAACATAAAGGTAAGCCTGAAAAATAATAAGCAGAACAGAAAACCAATTTCCTCAACCAAATCATTGTAAGGTTGTTTGCAAAGGTGACTACAATTATGCAGCAGGCCAGGAATTGACCAAAAGACAGTTTATTATTAAACTACCTTTAATCCACATAAGATCTGCTGCACCAGGTTGACTATGTTAGTATGTTATGTGAACTGCAAAGTCCATTTACCAAATTCAGTTGGTTCAACATATCTTATACTTGAGCAGTGATCCAACTACTTCAAAATTGTATTTTACATTTTACATAATCAAAAAGCTTGACTTCTTCCCAGATCAAGAGCCCAGCTAGATTTGTTGGTTTGTAAGTAGTTAAACAAACTTCTTGAGTTCATAATCAGTGAGGAAAAAAAAAAAAAAAAAAAAAAAGAGTCAAGTCATCTCCACCAAGCCTGGGCCAAGAAAATAACAGATGCAAGAAGCTAATGTGATAACTGAGGGGGCGAAGATGAGGAGAAAAGGGATGAGCAGCTAAGCTGGGTGTCTCCCAAAAATAGATTTTCTATTTATGAAACTTGTCAACAACAGCAAATCTGCATTAGGAGAGTTCCCATCCAAAAACGGGCCAAATATGACATAAATTTTGTATGATCTTGTCTCTAAGGACAAGGAGGAAAAGGAGGCAAGAAAAGAGAATGAGATTTTCTTGTGTCTTTTTTTTTTTCCTGGAAGAAAGGAGGAGGAGGGGTATTAAAGGTATGTGGAGGAAGAGATTTATATCCTACTCAACCCAGGACATGAAGTATTCTGGTAGTGGCTTCTGCAGCTTTCTGGGTTACAGACAAGCAGCAAGAAAATGCAGTCCAGACCCACAAGGCCACCGAAGACCCTCTCCTGTTCTGGGCAAATGTGGAATACTAACCAATACAATACAAGCTGCAGTGATAACGCTCCTGAGCCACATGCAACTTGAGTATTGCCATTCAGCCACTGTAATATCGGGGTTTTGAGGAAGGGGAGACCATAAATGAATCCAAAAGACTGCATGAAAGCCTAGCACCTTCAAAAGCAAAGTCTTACAAAGCACATATCTCTGCGGATGAGAATTAGGGTAGCTGTATTGCAATGAAATACATATTAATGAACCACACAAGCTCCTTTTAGGTCAGGATGGTACACAAAGACCATGGCACAGTCAGAAACAAAGCAAATATTTCTGTATATTAAATCTCCCTTTTCCCTTTCTCAGCGAAAAAAGGTTTCAGGGCATTGTGTAAAGCATCAAGAAAAAGCTTTGAAAAATATCACTTCTCATCTGCTAAAAATAAAGTGACTAAGAGTTTGCACCTAAAGCTGAAGCTACATGGTTACATCCCAGGAAAAATCCCGTTCTGCAAGCCCGAGGAACTTGTTAGTTTATTCCACTACTCTGCAAATCGCAACCTTCCTCCCCGTTAGCAAAACTGGATGGATATTTAGGTTATTCCCGCCTTCCACTCACAGTAAAGATGGACAGATCTTTCCAAACAAATCATTCTAAAAAACAGTCATTGGAAACACTCCATATCCACAAATATTTATTAAAAAATGTCCTTCCTTTTCAAGACAATAACCCCACCCAATTTGTTAAACTAAACACGAAACACTGCAATACAAGCACAGATTAGTGTTGTTTTAGACTCGCTAGCAATTTGCAGCATTCAGTGGAAAATCTCTTATAAATGAGGTTAACTGTAAAATCAAAACTGAGTTAACACAGAAATCTTTCTAGAAGTCCTCTAAGCTTCCTAAAGCTACCATAAATAACAGCTAATGCATGGTTTTGATAGAACGATTACAACCAATAACCTCAGCAGAGGTTTTAGAACTAGTCTTTTAATAGTGCTACAGAAAAATATATTTGTTCTGTAAACTATTTTGTATATATGCAATTATAGCTACAAACAAGTTTTTCCCCATTTAGTGCCCACAGCTAATATGTTATGCCTGTACATGTCATGTAAATACACATTTAACCACAGTGTAAAAAAAAAAAAAAAAAAAATACTGCATGGAAAAGACCTAGATTTCATAGAATCACAGAATGCCTAAGGTTGGAAGGGACCTCTAGCGGTCATCTAGTCCAAACCCCCTGCACACGCAGGGCCACCTAGAGCACGTGGCACAGGACTGCATCCAAGCGAGTCTTGAAGATCTCCAGAGAACAACCTCTCTGGGCCGCCTATTCCAGTGCTCTGTCATCCTCACTGTCAAGAAACTTTTCCTTAAGTTCCTGTGGAACTTTTGATGCACACAGGCTTATCATCATCATCATCAAAAACAAACAAACAAACCAGTGTACTTTACAGCATAAATTTGTAACCAGGCTGCAGTTGACAACATGCTTCTAACAGTCACGTAAGAGCTCAGAAGGATAAAAAGCAAAATTTAACCCCCTAGCTTTGCTACTCTTCACAAAATAGCACTTGAACAAATTGCACAGCTACCCTCTTCTACTCAAAAAAAAAAGCTCTCTTCGTGTCTCTCAAATGCACAGGCTTCACTGCTAGAGGACTTTCCCCAGGAAAAATGCAGAGCAGTGGCCCTCCTGCCTCTTCAACCTTGCCTACATAAGACAACTCCATCACTGTAACCGAATGTGTTTTAAAGGTTTTTCCCCTGATGCTTCAGCAAATTCTTCTTTGTGACAGTTATTAGACATATGCATTTAATTATCTTCACAAAAGTAACCCCACTTGTACTGAACTGCATCTCCCAAAAAAGAAATTCAGACAAATTAATTTCATTTCTGAACTAAGTTAATGTATGAGATGGTTGCATCAGTTTACGAACCAAATCTTTCAAAAAAAAAATTCTTCTCCCAAGTTTTAAGGTAAACTGAAAAGTAAAAGCAAAGCAGTTAAAACACAACAAGAAAAATCCACTCATGCCAGTTTTACTTGCATTGCCTTGAGAACTATACATTGTGCCTCCAGTCATTCACAGTCTGCAGGAAAAAAAAAAAAAAAAAGATGGATTACGTTAAAGAGAGGTTTGCAGAGAGAAATGGGAAGAGGGAGGCCCAAGAGGTAATGTGAGGCTTTGGGAGTATCTTACACAGATCACTGTTAAGTCTTTGTGCAGCTGCTGGACTGGGTCTAGGAGAAAAAAAGAAAAAAAGGTAAAAACACAGGTTTGAAGCGTGAAAGAGGGAAAAGGAGTGTGATGAAGCAGAAACTGGAACAAGGCTGGGAAACTCCTGGGCTGGCCTCAGGCCAGCCTTTCAGGTTGTTGTTCCTGCTGCAGCAACTCCTCCACGTCCATCTAGCACCATCCACACTCCCTCCGGCCCCTCGTTGCTTCACTGCTTTCCGGTATCACCCAACACTCATGTTGCAACCCGCACCCAACAGGGGAGGAATGAAGGGTTCCTTGGTTCTTCTCTGCTTTATCTGGTCCAAAGGAGTTAATCTAGACTCTCTTTAACTGAGGAACAGGTGAGGTCTTTTCCAGCAGGGTTTTCAGGCGGATGGCTGCACACAGCACCCACTTGCATTGCGTTGTGCACTGTGACAGAAGGTTGCACGTCTGTGTGGGACTTTCACACATCCAACCTTGCAGTTTCCCCCGCGCTAGGGCAAGCCGTGCTCCTCAAAGCCTTTTCAATCAAAGGTACGGAGCTCTGACAGTGTGTAACTGGCTTCTCGTCTTTCCTTGGCTCACGGCTCAACTTTACCATTCCTCGCACTTGCACCACATCTCAGGACGTATCACCTGATACACACATTTTCTGCTTGAGGTCTGAAAAGATGGAGCTGCTCTACTTCTGGGTCAATAAAACTGAACAAAGGCCTGCCATTTATATTGGCTGGCACAACATATCAAAAAACAATAAAAGCAGCCTATACATTACATCATCTTGTGCTAATCTGTAACTTTTTGTCTACACTGACTGCAGATGGAAGTTTTGTTGCTGAAAGATCCCCAAGAATAACTCTTCACTAGATGACCTTTTGATGACCTTTATGAAGAACTGAGTTTTAAGGATCCCTCACCCAAAAACACATGGTGGGTATAATTAGCACATTAGTCAAGCAGCAGCCTGCTTCAAACTTTCAGCAGATAAATTTCCATCTGGATAAAAACTGAACACTTAAGTACTTTTCTTCACTTTCTCCTGAAGGGAGCATATTAGCGCAGTAAGAAAAAAAAATGCAGAAGCATCAAAAGTGCTTGATAAAAATAATTAATGAACCTCAATCTAGCCAGGGAATTCAACTGTCTAGAAGCAGATACTGACAGCAAAAGGCACACCAATTTAGACACTGTGGTGGGGCTGGAGAAAAACTAGGTGACCTTGGCTCGAGGTTTTGCTTCTTAAAAGCTTTTGCTTCACTATCATATTTCAAGGGTGATATTGGCTGCATCACTTTTATGAATTTGGGTGCATTTGCTGAACCAGCGCTGGTGATGCCTATTTAAGTACATCAATAAAGAAGGGGAAGCTACCAAGGTTGATAGATGCAGCCAGGTTTTAGTCTCTTCCGGCAGCAACAAAAGTCTTGAAACTATGAGTAAGAGCAAAGTAGGCGACACCGTCAGTTAAAGGAGCTTCTGAAACTGAAGCAGCACCCTCTGCAAACAAAAAAGGACTGACAAGCGCTACCATCTACAAAACCCACGTAAGAAATCAAGAACACATGAAACTTGTATCCTAGACTGCATTATATGTAGGACATGTATTATCTCTAGGCAAAACCCTGGGATCAAAGAAGCAAGGTTTTCATTTTTAAAATGTGTTAATAAAGTGTATTCATTCAGATGCTTCCAATGGAATGAAAGTTTTTGAATTTAATGTCCTACTCTGGAGCATTTGATCATTTGCTCTTAGCTGTTTCATGATGCAGTCAAGCCTCTAAATCCCCAAACAAATATTCTATAAGATCTACATAAAAGACAATATCCTTAAAAGGATGTGATTAATAAACTCTATGCTATCTAGATAACCATCAGCTTTCTAGGTAGCAACCATTCACTGATTATCACATGAATGGTGAGGGAAGATTAATGACTCAGACTGTGAAGTTCAGACAACTTGAAAACCACCTGCCTGATAACTGTTTTCTCTGAGGTATTCTGTATACACAAAGTGAAATCTCCAAAATTTAGTCACCTCCCTTGGCAGCAAAACCAAAAACATCTGTTGTACTTAAATGGATACAGCTAGGTTGATGGTGAAAGACTCCTACTTTCATTAAAAATTACCACACACACAAAAGGCCAATTTTATATCCCAATTTCCATATTTAAACTCCCAAACAAGAATACAGTCATAAAAATTTCCCAGTGCAATGCTAAAATCATTTAACTGAAAAGGCACATAAGCAACAATCTCTTGATATTTTCGGAAACAGTTAGCTATAAACAGCTTTTTAAACTATCCCAGCTGAACACGTTAAATTTTTATACACTTAACGTAAACTAATTATACGGGGATTCAAAGTAGCCTATTAAAATCTGGACATACCTTAAACACAGCTGTTTTACACCACTAATATAAAATAGATGTGTTAATTCAGTGGCCTGCATAAAGACCATAATTGTTCTCACTCTTTTTATTTCCCCCCTTCCGCTTCTATAAGGAAATTTTAAAAGCTATTATGAACTGCAAGGCACCACAGTAAACTGCATGTTCCTCAGAAAAAAAAGACGATAAAGCGGAACAGGACTGCTGAAACTGGTCCCATTCCAACTGAATAACTAGGCTGACAGCCCACAGAGCAACAGAAAATATTTCATAGCTGTATACGTAAGCATATATAGCTGTATACATAAGCACACACAAGGATACATAAGCAACGTATCCTTGTTAGCATCTGATGCATTTTCAGAGACTGAAGCAAGTTCTGATGACTGCAAACTCTTAAACCCAATCTCCTGTATTATCTGCCTATCCTGTAATACAATCTCAGTCTACAACATGCCCTTGGATTTTCCAACGTGAAACGAATATGTGCTCATCAGTTAGCAGGTAACTGAAAGTTCCTTGCAACATAATGCAAGGAATATGCTTTCCATTTTTCAGATTTCATATTTCCAGACTTGTATTTAGGGATATAGAACTATCAGTCATAATAGACTGTACTGATAAATTGTCTTAAGTGGCACCAAAAGAGTGACAGCAGTCACAGTCTGAGTTGTACAGATAGACTATTTTAAGCATCAACATTGTAAAACATTCACTCAGCAACCAGTACACTAATAAAATGATCATTATGAGGCTACAGTGCAGATGCCCACATTCTCAGGAGTTGATTATACTCACAGAGTTAGTTTTACTCTGAACAGCAAAATACAGAGCTTCTAAAGTTTGGCACAATAACGCTGACAAGCTGTAGGGAGGTCCTTTACTCTTGCTGCCCATCAGGGGAAGTACCTTCTCCTTCAATGTAACTTCTTGCACACAGGGACACAAGGCCTGCTCTTCCAGATCATGGGGGACTTGTTTTTTCAGTGAAGTCAGAGAAGGCTTTTAGAAGAGGTTTGGAAGACTGCATATACTGGCCTTGCCTGTAAGGGCAGATGGAAGAGTAGCTGCTCTTGGTGCACATAGAATCATAGAATGCCTAAGGTTGGAAGGGACCTCTAGAGGTCATCTAGTCCAACCCCCCTGCACACGC
>JAWLRI010000324.1:83667-117471 GCA_034781795.1 Crypturellus tataupa
ACATCTCCAGAGCTTGTCCAGGAGGATGTTGTGAGGGACGGTGTCAAAAGCCTTGGTGAAGTCAAGATAGATGACATGAACACACATGGTGCAGCTGGCTCACAGACTTCAAACTTAGAATCCAGTTGGCTGACACAGAAGAATATCTCAATAGGAGGGATTTCACTAACACCTCCAAGTAACTTACCAGGCATGTTTTGCTCAAGCTCAGTGAAGATGAACTCTCACTCAGTACTGTCTGCAAAACGACAGGGAAGACTGACTAAATCTACAGGCCGGGGCACCAACAATCACATGGGGCTGTTACCCATTCCAACCTTGTGTCTCAGCTTCCTTGGAGAGAATTACAGCAGAGAAATGTACGAAGTACAGAGTAGCGCCTCCAAATACTCAGAAGACACTCAGCTAATATCTAACACCAATGTCCTCCTTGGCACAATATGATCTGGAAAGTACAAAAAGGGATTTTAGGGCTGTTTTTCCTACTCACATAGTATCCAGGGACCTGGTCAGACTGCACTTACTAACACTAGCTTTAAGCAAGTGGGACAACTCTGGACAAGCTAGAAAAGCTGACTGGTATTGATATCTCCATGTTTACTTATGATAAGCCCTTTATTGAACCTCTACCATTGAGCTAATATGTAACTAATTTCACTGGCCATTACTGCATCCATGTGCAAACATTTGGAGGAGTTTTGTAGAATGATCCTTTGAGGGAGCCATCCAACTTACATTACCCATTTTACATAGAGAAATACAGTGCTTCTCTGCTAACCTTATAAATACTTGCCCCTTCTGTGGACTGTGTCTTGCAGATAGCTTATTTGTTTTCAAGCAGAGAAAGAAAAAAAAAAAGAAAAAAAAAAAGAGGGAAATAATGTCTAAAATGCTTATTAATGTTTTGGGGATTTTAATGACCCAAGCAAAGGAAAATCTGAAGTGGCAAGTTTGGATCACAGGAAACTGCTTCATATTTAGGTTTATGTACAAAACTAGTATCACTTCCCCATCATACAATCCCTGTAGATCCACAGGTGCTGCATTTATAGCAAACATATCAGCTGGCAGAGAAACAAGTCCAGCCTGTTGGACTCAGCATCATATGGCTACCAAGCAGTATTACCACTAATGATACTGGACATGTTTTAAAGATTCAAAATGCCTTTATAAAGCTCATGCTTATAAAGATATTGATGGGTAGAAAATACCGACTTTTTGGAACAGGCTATTGAGTAAAGGGCTCTGGAGTCTTTTAAAAAAAAAAAAAAAAAAAAGTACTTTACTGCCCTTTACTGATGGAATAGTACTCTTTTTTTTAGACTCCAGAGCTCCTTAGAGACAAAAGAACAAGTTAAAGTCACGTGTCCTTATCTAAAAAATAAACAGAGAATCTTTTTAAAGCTTAAAAATATTATTTTTAAAAGAACTATTTTACTTTCATTCTATATTTAATAAATTCCTTTTCCAATTGAAATATAAGAAAGCATTAGTAACAAAAGTGAAAGATATCTCAGCATGCTTTAGTGTAATCTCAGAATAGAGCAATATAAAACATGGGCTTAATTGATGCCTTTCAATCTGCTTCATGATCTTAATGTTCTATATTTAGATCACATAATATTAAGATGTGCAAAACTTAGTATGGTAAGTGTTTTTTTGATGGTGATACTGTGAGTCTTCAAACTTTGGGCTTCTGTTTTTTTGCTGTTTGTTTTGTTGTCTTTTATACAATGCTGAGAGATTATACTACATGTCACATTTCACTTACCTAAATTTTCTTCCAAATTAGTGCTAGTCTGGACCAACACTCAGGGTTCACAAACACTCTAAGTATTGTAAATAGCAGTTCTCAGAGAAACACACAGTTTCAAATCTATAAAGTGGAAGTAATCTAGATTAGTATTTGCTTTATTGTTACTTATCACTTACAGATAAAATAGCAGTATGCATAATTTCCTACTTATTACTAAGATAAATCCATAAAAGTAATCTTAAAAGTATATTTGAGCAAGATGAAAATTTGGAACTTCAAGAGAACCCTAATAGTCAAACAGATTATCAGAAGAAAGCTGGGGGTGAAAACTTTGGTGATTTCAGATCCAGAACAAATCTATACTACCAGACAACTCAGTGGAGACCCACTCTCAACTGTAAAACTGTAGCCTCTAACAGAAGCAATTACCTTCACAGCATTACATGTCTTCTCTTAAGGTTTCACAGATATCAATCAGTGTATCTCGTGTGCTTGATTTTATCTCATTTCTGCTTTGGTCTCAAACAGTTCTTGAATCTTTGAAATAACTACCATGCTTCTCCTTAAATTTATTAAAGTATTTTAAGCTTTTACAACAGTACAGGCTACCAATTAGTAACTTCTCTATGTCTGAGAGGAGAAAAAAAAAAGTCACCACTCGTGGACTGAGGGAGACAACTTCTGACAAAAGGAAGCCCCTACCTTGTTAATCTCACCAGCAGAACTCTCCCAGACTGTTTTTCTTTATCAAACTAAGTTATCTCTTGGATTTATTCAGAGAGTAACTGTAAAATTTGTTCTCTGTGTCCTCACAAACAGCAAAACCATGGAAAGTTGAGTTTACATATCTTTTTTTTTCTCCAGATACAGAGCATTCATTTATGTAATCTAAGTCATCAAAGCGTCTATCATCTAGGAGGGGTACTTTATTCTTGCAAAATTATTAAAAACATACCACAGGGAAGCAAGCACTTCAGAGCTCTCAAAGAATGAGTTATATTATTACATGATAGTAAGGAGTACTCTTGAGAAGCACTGCAAAGTATTTTGGAACTTTAACTGACCCATGTATTGCACCAGACAATTTCCAATAGCTGAAAAAGGGGTCTCCAGCTCCTAGACATTTTTTGCTATACTTTTTCATCAGTTGGTATTTTTAGGACTTAAGAGACCAAATAGTCCTTCATGGAAAGAAATTACTAATTAATACAGGGAAAAGGTCGATGACTTCATGACTCTTAAAAAAAAAAACAAAACACTTTGACTTTCTAGATTAAAACATTTTAAGTGAGTTTTGAACAGGGTACTGAGACTGATTCCTTTTCAGGATTTTCTCCCACCAACTCCTTTATTTGTAGCATTAATCTTTGAAATTGCCTCTTATCCACAGCATGCAGATGGTAGATCCTCAGGTGGTACCAACTTCAAAGTGATTTAGCACACTGGCTGTATCCTGCTGGAACAGGCAACAGCAACAAGGAGAACCAGAGACCACGCTGATACACAGACACAGTTGAAAAAGCTAGTGGAACTTGGCACGTACTGCCAAAATTCAAATAGAAGCTGGGGCCAAGTCATACAGCTGAAATGATAACAAGAAAATGGAATGAGGATTGGGAAATGAGCAGAGTGGACAACATGACATCATCTCTTATCCGAGGCAGCTATGAGAAGAATCAATTCTTTGGCTGCTCGTGATGTAATGACAGCTGATACCAGAGGTTGCAAGGTGTTCAGGTGTTTTGCTTGCTTCTATACACCTGTATCAGGCAAAAAAGTCCTCACATTTCAGATGTCAATGCTACCACAGGGAACTACTTGAGCTACACACACATACATTTTTATTTATATATATATATATATATATAAAAGTATATATATATATATATAAAAGTATATATATATATATCTAAAAACCTATAACCAGAGAAAAAACAGAGCTCTAGTTTGCCAATAATACTTCCTCTTTTGAAGTTGACTCATATTCCAAATTTTATCTATGTCAAATATCCAGGTTTCCTACCTTGAGATACTTCTGAGTTCCTGACCAGTATAGCAAAACACAACATAATGTAATGCTGCAACTCTAACAGTTTAAGAATATTCAAAAGGTGAACCTAATAAAGAAGTAGTATCTCAATTAGGTCAACCTGCCTGCTTGGAGGAACAGGGGAGATGAAAACACACTTCTCCCAGTCATAGAAATCTCTCTCCTGTTCCTTTATTGGGATGTCACAACAGGGATAGGTGGAATGACTGACGTAGTAAGATATAGCACATAGCACTTCTATTAACATTGAAAAAGTTAAGCTGTGGAATCCACCTTGAAATGAGAATCTAGCAAATCATTTACCAAAAGATCTGCCCACCAGAAATTTTGAGACTTTTCAGAGTTGCTGCCAAATCTGATCCATTTATTGACAGCACATATAAAAGAAACTGAGACCAAATCAACTTTTATCAAGACATGAATTATTGATCATGGGGGTATCGAAATCACAGAACAGGATCTCCTCAAATCTCTACTACTGGCATTTATCAGCCAGAAAACTTTGACAGATAATGGAAAACTTAATGAATTCCACTAGGAATACTTCTAAGCACACAACATAACCAAAAAAAAATCCGATGATCAAATTGCTAATGATCAAAAAAAAAAAATTACTCCGTGTACACAGCCACTGGGATTCCTGCACATTAATTTGAGCTGGGCTCAAGCTGTGTCAATTAACAAAATTCAAAGCTAGAACTAGGTTAATGGAACATATGTCAAGAAACCAAAATAAGCAGTTAACTTAGGGTTTTAAGTAAAGTCAGTCTTTTTGTCAAAGTAGCCTTTGTGCTTAGAGGCAGAGAGCTCACCCACTCTGTTTAGCATATTAAAGCCAGATTCCTGTCATCTTAATGCAAATTGAGGCAAAATCTGTAAGCAAATTAGGTAATCTGCTCTTTAAGAAATATGGTGTCAAGCAAGTAGGACAAACCATAGAATGAGCTAATTTAAGTCCACTCCTCAGAAGTAGTAGGGAAGAACTGGATGAACAAGGCGACATTTTTAAAGCAGCAGAAAGCCTAAAGGGACAGAGAAGTAATCCATGTAACCTAGGCCAGCCTAAATTTTAAAGTTCAAATTGCACCATTGCTTTCTCAGTTGAGAAAAACCAAACCTATCCGAGAAAACCAATGTCTCCTAGCTTTCTTAATGCTGTCTCCTTATGCTTTCCTAATTACTGTCCAGAACATTAGGGTGACAAACTCAATTACATTAAGTCAGTTCTCCAGATTCAAACACTGCTGTCCAGAAAACCTCAAGTATGAAAGAGTAACATATTGAAAATATTCTAAAACAGTGCTATTATACTATGTTTCTTTTAAATGGGATCACTTTAGATGAAAAAATACATGCCACATTCTAAGCTATGGAGGAATCTGCAATGCTCCTAAATCAGTTATGTGAAATCAGTAGGATTCATGCAGAAAAGCGGAAAGCAAACAGAAGTGAACAGTTTACATTGCAGCCTTGATTTAAACTTGCTTAAGAAAAAAAAGGATACTATTCTAGTAGACAGAGTCAATCGACAAAATATTTTAGCATCCTTTTAACCTCATGCCAAACCCACACTTAGCCTGATCTCAAAATCTTGAGCTAAACTGATCCTGGGGACCAAATATTTTGAACAGAAAATTAAGTCACTTCTGAAAAATGGTGTAAAAAGGAGGCGTAGCTGGTAAGGACAGGGCTTGGTGTTGACTGCAGTATTTCTCAAAAAAAGTTATGGATTCAAAAAACAAGCTATTTTACAGAGACAAGGATTATAAATTACCCCGCTATGGAGAAGCTACAGCTGGTTGTAAAACCAGCTCAACTCAAGCAGTTCAACTACTTGTACAAACTGACCAGAGATGCCCATCCCTACTTCAAATCAATAGTTTCCATAAAGGACAACCAAAACAGAAGCAAAGTTGCAGCATTTTCCCCCTAATCTCTGATGCAGTATTGACAATAAGAGATAAAACCTGTCATTCTTTTCATCTCCTCTACCTTACAGTGCCTCATTATCAACTCTGCTTCTCTTGGCCTTCTCGCTTTCCCTCAGCTTAACAGGAACATCTCAATCTATACAAGAAATGTTAGGAGACAGGAACATCTCAATCTATACAAGAAATGTTAGGAGACAGCACAAGAGCTTCAACCGAGAGTGAACATTCAAACATCCTAGCATAATTTAAAGAGTTGGACTTCTAGCTTTTTGGACACTGAAGACAATATGATAATAACCATCTGGAGTATGTAGCAGAAAAGGCATTATTTCAAAGAAAATATGGAAACAGTTAAGCATTTGGAGGAAATATAAATTAGTAAATGCCTGAAGTAAAAATTGAGTCTATATTCCCAAATAAGACTAGCAATGGTACTCATTTAATGAAACTGGTAGATCTGCCATTTCTTAGATTTAGTTCTCAAAATAAGGTTGCTAACAAAAATGTCATCACTTAACACTTCATGTGAAATGTTAAAAAAAAACATTTTAGACTTCCGTCTTCTCATGTATTTCTCTATGCAATCACACTTTTTTATTACTAGTTGCATGCAATTTGAATGAAGTAACATTAGTAATTCATCCATTTTCCCCCCACATTTTCACAAATTCAGTGTAATAGAGGTAACCTATACAAGCTCTTACCTTGAATGAGCGGTATGTAACGTGCTAACAGCTTTGCCCTTTTCTTCTCATATCCCTTCTGAGTGATGTCTCCTATAGGAAAAATAAATACATTCATATAGCTTTGAACACTTTTTAGTAGTTTCTCATTTGCATGATACCTCTTATTAAACTCAGTAACTTTGAATAATTCACATTAGCAACTAAGACCTGAGCAAGTCAAAGAAGCAATTCGTGACTCTCAGCACACCCATGCAGTACATACATACCCACGCTATCTGTCCACAACTTTAACGTGAGTCTTAATTGCCTTAAATTTTAGGTTTATACAGTACAGGAATTGCTTCTTTTTGCCTGCAGCACCTGCATGTAGCCTGGTTCTGGACATTTTTGCTGTAATGCAGACTGTGGCAATTCTACGGTGGCACAAAGAATTTGCAGCGTAATGTGAACCACCACAGACAACATGCTTGGTTCTGCACCGTTCTGGGGCACCAGAAATGCTTACGACACTACAGCTTGGGAGGACGTGCTGTAGCACATGTCTGTGAAGCACCTTTCACAGCTCCAGTTTATTGCCATTTACTCTGTACCGCACAACACGCCAAAGGCTCCTCTTTCAAACTCGGGGAGGCGATACTCTGTTTCTAGCATTAGTTTTTATTCCCAGTTGTAACCTGACTTTGTATTTTAAGATGGTCTTGCAGAGACTTCATTATTAACAAGATGACATGTCTTTTTGGACACCTTTTATAATCCATGTTTCTACCAACATAACAAAAAAAACTTTGTGCAAAATCACCAGGGAGCCTAAGAAAAGATCTTAGGAACAATCTTAATCATAGATTTCAGATTAGTCAAGAAATGAAGGTAGTGATCTGAAGCACTAACTTAAAATCTCTCCCCACTTCTCCAAACTCACAACCTTACAGAGAAGGTGACACAGGACAATTCACTGACAAAATACTTGTTTTATCTCTCTATGTTTGGGAAATACATCTCTGCAGCAATAAAACCAATATCATGGAAATTCCAAATATTTTACAATGCTTTTGAAAATAAGAGTAAGTTGAAAAACAAATGAATGCATGGTGATTGAGTGGATATAGAATTAGCATTTGATAACTCCCCAAACACTATTTTTACACAAGACAAGGCACATACAAGACCTCTCTGATGCTGCTTCTCAGGTGTCTAGTAAGAACTGGCAATATGCTGCAGATCTGGGCAATAATTGAGTTTCTTTGGCCCCAAGCTTTCCTGAATGCAATCATTAGAAATAAAAAAAGTCAGATGTTGATCTATATGGGCCTTATTCCTTTTGCAATTGGAATTCAGGCTGTAAAATATTTCTAAAATCAGTTATAGTAGCATCATCTGTCATGGGAACTCATCTAAAGCATTTGTCATCCAAAATATACTGTTTCTTTTTTTCATATTGTCTTCAAATGCCCACTTCTCTTCTGCATCCATGTGCACTGCTAATACAGAAACTGCTCCCTGTTACCATCCCCAATCTCCAAATTCAAGAACCAAATAAACAAATCTACCATCAAGATACTGACAATATGTAAAAACAGACAATGAGAGGTTTCTGAATACACTGTTCAAATGTAAAAAAGATTTAAAGAAAAAAATCCAAAATGCTTCTATCATTGCAATTATTTCCAATATAAAGCAGCAGAACATGTCTGTTTTTATTGAGAATCCTGTATAAGCATTCCATATCATAATCTTTGCACATAGATCAAAAGTACTTTGGATAACACTTTCCTTGGGGAATAAACTTCTAGGAGATGTTAAAGGCTAAAAATACATTATTAAAATTAAATTGAAGCCAAAGTGTTCAGCTGTATCTGTGGCTGGAAAAGAATGATCAAAACGACAAAGTACATTTTTACATAAAACAGCTGTACAACATTAAAAATTACAAAACAAACAAACAAAAAAACACAGTCTTTTTCAGCTGTGAGGAAAAAGAAACAAGAAGTACCCAGAGTGAGAACAGTCCACCTAAAAGTAAACTGGAAGGCTAAAGCAATCTCTCCTGGAAAATCCAGTAAATGACAACTCTTATATGTGAGATATATTTGCCATACCGTAACTTCCATGCGGACAACAATTTTCACAGCTCCACAAATGATTCAGGTGCTCCTTATATCAAACCTCGGCGCAGACCAGCCCTCTTAATCGAAGAGGTAGGCTATAGAGGTATGCCACAGCAGATCAAACAGGGATTAAGTCTCATTTAAACCAGAATATCACAAACTTTTGCTTCTTGCTGCCTTCGCTGCCTCACAGATTTAGCTGCACAAAAAAGAAACTGAATTCAAGGGCTTTCCTTGAACTAAGTCAGGAAAAGTCAAAAGTCAAAAGCATCTCTGTAGACTTTTGCAGCTCTGCGGGAAAGCCTGACACTAAACTGCCAAGGTTTCTTTGTTCCTTTCTCCAAAGCTTGGGGGTGGATTCCTCCCTGACAAGGGCTTCCACCCCCCTCATCCTCACTGTCTCCCTGGGATTAACCCATTATTTGGGGTCTTTGTAATCCCTTACCTCAAAAAAAAAAAAAAAAAAAAAGAGGCTGAGCCACATCTGGTATGGCAGGGCCACAGCTGCTGTCATTTAGCCTCACTTTCTCCCTAGTTATTAGATTAGACAAAAGCAGCCTAATGTTGCCTGGCCTCAGTAAACCAGCTGGGATCTTGGCATAAAGATGGAAGCTGGTTTGGATGTTTTGAGCTGTCAGTTCTCTGCCTGGAATACGTACATATTTTAAAATATGTCAGAGGTCGCAAGAAAATTTATCTAGATTTTTATGTTCATCCTTTTCTTAATCAGGGAAAAATGACTCTTCAATGCAGTTAGCCCAACTGTGTCTGTATTTAATGGTGCTTGTCCTATAGTAAACAGAATATTAATGCCAAACTAAATAGTAAGATTCCAGAAGGATTTGTGTGAATTATTTTCAATTGGACATTTACTATCTAGGTTCAGAATTTTTCCCTATTTTTTAAGTTCTGAAAGGCAAGTGCCTCAGTGCTCTTCCAAATAGCAAGAGTAAGAAAAAGCATATGATTTAGTCTAGATACAGTCACCATGCTTATTCCAGCTGCAAAATCCTGATGTTGTCATCTCGGTTACTGCAATCCTACTGGATGGGTAACAAGACTTAGAAAAAGATTGTGTCCTAGGCACTGTTTATGCACAAGCTTTGCAGTCTGTAAATACAGCACACCCTATGGAGAACATTTTTTCCTTTTACACCACCAAAAAAGGACAACCATGCAACACAGGAACATACAGAGCACGTCCAGGGCCATTCCATCTCCTTCCTACCTTGGGGACCTGGTAGGAGGGACTCCCAGAAGGCATCTGATGGAGAAGGGAAAATATGCAAGAGGCAAACAGGGCAGAATGGCTTGGGGAACAGCAAGTTTGCTATCAAGGGGCAACTTCTCAAGTGTGTGTGTGTCGAGTAAGGAGCAAAAGAACTCAGCTTCTCCTTGCAAATCTCACTGTTCAACAGTCTGAGCACTCAAATCTATCAACTCTTGACAAACCACTGCAGAAACTTTTGCCAGTTCACTTGCAGTAAAGTACACATATTCAGAGGTGTGAACACTATCTTTTGCTTAAGTAGGCTGTTTTTTGATGGTTTAAACAGGCAGGGAAATTGACTAGCGTGCAGCAGAACCCTGAAGTCAGCTAGGAGGGATTTAGGTAAATGATCAGTCTTGTGGGAGACCAGCCGTGAATGTATCTGAAAGATCTGCACTGCATGGTTACATTGCATTGCTGTGATCCACTGTTCCACTATTTTTGACTTATGTGCTTTAAAAATCGAACAGTAAAAGTTGGGAAAGAAACAGTTACTCTGGGATGTGTATCTGAGATTTCTGCCCACTGTGAAAGCAAAAATAATCCAGGCATTTCCAAGAACCATGATGACAGCCAGCAATAACGAAAGCCAGGAACAGTTGGTGCTACAGCTGGAGCAGCAAAGGATAGCACTGAGAAACACTGAACTGTGCAACCATTGGATGTAATGGCTCAGTTCCTAATGTTATCTACCCTCCAAATTGTAAGTAATGTGCCAACCAGTCCCAAGGAAATTGCTGATGAGGGAAACATCGGAAAAATAGAAAGCAGATATGCAGCTCTCAGTGTTGCCTTTACACAGCTAATTGGAAGGGGCTTTTTGATCAGGAAAAGCTTATTTTTCTAACATTACTGCACTAGACCTGCAGGGCAGGAGCTACCCATTTCAGCTGCAGCTCCCAAGATGAAAACTAAGTCATCAGGGTCAGTAATCTTCGTAGCATATATTTCATGTATGACATGCTGCAAGGAATGTCAACTACACTTATGTTTCTGAGCTTTGGAAACCTGCAGTATCTAATTTGATATGGCACCGCAACAGCCAAGACTTGGCACTGAGGCCCTGTAAGAGAGGAGGGCACAGTACTGAAATACAACACAATGGTTGTATCTATGCCCAAAATTGCTGTAATAAAACCCACCACAGCTTTCCAGAGGAAGAGGAGGAGGAGGAGGAAGAAAAGGTGCTCTCCTTGGTGCTGAACTCTCTCAGCAGTCAGAGCAGTGAAGCACAGCACGTCTTCTCACTGGGACATTAAATAGCTAGTGCAAAGGCAAGGTCAGAATCCTACCAAATAGAACAGCTCTTCTGTTAATACCTGATACCAAACACCTGACACCTCAATACGAAGGGTGCAGTTTAATCAAAATTAAGGTCTCAAAATCAAGTGTTATGAGGATGTTTCCAAGTCATAACACAGAGCATTTTTTTCTAAAGAAGTCAAAGTGATATGAAACAGGTGAATGAGGTCTTGATCTGCTCATCAGCTTGCAAAAAACAACCACCTCCAAGCTCCATGGAGAATTTTACAGGCTTTTCCAGATTATGATGCAGCTTGAACTCAGTGCTTAGATGAGCTGTAAGGGCTGACCTGTCCAGCATTTGGAGAGCCACTTATCTCCCTCCAAGGCAGGAGAGGTTTCTCACATACAATATAGAGTTGCTAGTAGTTTAAGGTTGAAATATGACTTTGAGGAAATTTCCTGAAGAGGGAGGGAAGATTGAAATAAAAATTCTTAAAAATTAATTAGGAAAATTCTGGAAAGGGAGAACTGGCAAAACAATACTTTGCAGAAATAAAATACTCTTAAGAAAACAGTAAGGGGTTTCTAGACACCTTTTCCCCATATAAACACCTATAGAACATGAAGCTGAGCAGCATCAATGCACCATCAATGGGCTCTGCAGAGTAAAGGTTTGACTAGTCTCACATAATAGTCCGCAATCATATTCCTGCTATCAGGAATACACATTTTATCACCATTTAAAAATAAAACATCAAAGAATTGTCCCAAATCTACCTCTAGAGCCTATTACAAGCTTCAGTTACCTGCTACGCATTCTTTTTCTAAAATTGGATAACAAGATGTGTTTCCATTATTGGTGAACTTTATGCTAAAAACAACTACTAAAAATTTCTTAGAGCTGCCTTTTTTTTTAATTTATGGAGTGTTAAATGCATCAGTTTCTATTTGCTCTTCTATTAAACACTTCATTCTTTCCAATTACTGCTATAAAGAAGCATTTACCATGCAATGCCAGCTCTACTCTGGAGTTCAATCGTCAGCTACAAATCAGTTTTCCCCTCTGCACAACATAACCCTACAGCACAGCACTTCAGCCACAGTGATAGTTAAGTTCCTATTGCCTCTGAAAAGCATATAAAACTGCATTAGCATGAGAAGCACATCAAGTGTTATCTCTAAATATCCGGAAGAGAATATCTCTATACATCTAACAGCATACAAAATTTTTAGTAATATTCAGCATACAAAATACATAAGTCCCTTAGCAGTATTCCTAAGTAAAGACTATGAGATTGGTATTTTAGTTTAGTTTGCAGAGGATGAGGTAAAGGAATACTGTGAGAAATCTTGACTACAATCTTTTAGATTACATGAATATGCCAAAGAGGGACGAAAAAGCAGCACCAGGCTCACTCCATATGGTGACTAACTTACATAAGCCAGACTATTTCTAAAATCTATTTTAAACAATCTGAGAGTATCAAGGTGCCTTTTGAACAGAATTATAAGTTTAGCACAACTTCACCAAGGGTGCCTGGTGCTATCGTTAATTTCTTATTCACAATAAAACAAGCTCATCGCCCTGACAGATTTTAACTTTCCAAAGGCCAAAATCTGCCTGTGTGCTAAGTTGCTAACATAGAGATACACTGCTATTTAAATACATGCAATTTCTTTAAATCACTGCCACACAAAATGAGATCACTGAAATATAAATTCTAGAAACCAGAAAAATCCTGACTAGCTAGCTGCATGACTTCCCTAATGACCCGAATGCAAAACTTTTACTGATATTTTAGTAGCAGAAGACTGGAAATTTTACACATTGTGTCCTGCTACACAACAGGATTATTTAGCTTACAGTGCCATTAATTGTCAAGCATGCTTCCTCTTGACCTAGCTTTGGTGGGATGAAGCCAGTGGGAGCTTTGCCACTGTCAGATCAGTGCTAAATGTCTTAAAAAATTCCTGCCTGACACAGATCTGCATACCACCTTTTCACCTCAAAGTTTCAAAGCAGTTGCTAGTTAAAGGCATCACTTATATTGGAGGAATTGAAAAAGACAGGGTGGCTTAAGAATATTGTACCAGGATGGGAAATGTAATCCATCATATTCTGCTCTGCAGAAATCCATATTCTTAGTTATGTGTTTGCTGAAAGACTAGAAAGCTGCTCTCTTAAATACTGAGCAGCCTGACTCTAAGCTGTTATTTGCTTCCTCTGCCAGGAGCTGGTATTTAAGAGGGGGAAAAGAAGGTTAAATAATTGGATCACAAAATCAACCTGGCCCACTGCCAGGCTCAGTTAGTCCAATTAATGAATTGTTCTTATACTGCTTCAGTAAATCCTTAAGCTCACTCCACAGGGAGATTGGAAAAGCTCAAACCCCACTACTTTAGTTCTATCCCATTAGTGCTCTCTATAGAAGAGAAGCAGATTGACAGATGTCAGCTACATTCACATCTGTAACTGGACCAGTCTGACACTGGCCCCTGCTGTTACAATTCTTTAAAAGCTGGTCCTATTTTAGAGAAGTCGATACAAGTTTCCCAACAATGAAGGATGCTCTTACCTACTATTGTACTAAAGGGACAAATGGAGAACAATTTTCATTAAGTATCTGCTAAATTAGGGTTTGCATTTTCAATGCATATATAAGCTTCAAAACATGAAAGTTTGAACTGTTTGAACATAGTTAGAAATGGAATTGCATTTCTAAACCATTTCAACTCCTGCCACTTCTCAGCATTGAACATTTTAAGGATGAAAAACACTTAAAAATTTGCAACTGATATGTCAAGCTGATTAGGATCCTCACCCAGAGGTTATAAACACAATTTATCAAACCAGATCGAGCTTTCATACCACATTATCATGCAAATCATGAATGCTACCTCCTTGAACAGGCCAAGGAAAGCTTTGTGCAGCCAGTGGGGAGAGTCAGCTGGTACATAGGGAACGTGTTGTCTGCTTCCCACAAAAGCAAACAAGAGAATTGAACAAACAGATTAGTGATGCTTGAGCAGATCAATGAAGAGAATATTTTAAAATTGGAGCTAAAAATACTTTCTGACATACATGCTTGAAAATTGCTTTTCAGACATGGAAATGGAAAATGGAAAGCTTTTTAAAACATGGTATGTGGACTGAAATGTCATTTTCCAAATCGTATTTAAGAGAAGAAGTCAACATAGCCAAAATTTCAGTATACCGTAGAGATAAAATTGCTTAAATTTTACGATTGTGACTTCCTAGGTGTATTAGGAATACAATACACCATCAGAATAACTATGCCTGGCATGCAATAGCCAAGTATTATTGTGCATGAGGCTAAAAATAAGTGAACCAAGATGTTTTAACCTAAAGCATGCAGAAAGGAAAGGGGTGGGGGGTGCTATAATGAGTGCAAAGACATTTCTCTCCCCTTCTGTCAACAGAACAGGGAGCAAAATTCCCATTTAACATTGTAATAAACCGTTTAACCATGAAATCATCCCTAACCTTGAAGGCTCTCTACGTGTCTCTATAAACAGGATATATGCATCACTAAATGATGTTTAGAAATATTAAGTTGCTGTAACTTCATTTTTACTCCAAGGCACTTTTTCCTTTCACCTCCTCCTCCATATAATCATGATACATTAATGCCATTAATAAGTAAGATGGAGCCATTTCACAGTATGCAAGTTCTTCATCTTGTATTCAGTTTTACACTTTTAGTGCACACTTCTGGTGCAATGTCAGTGACACAAACTTCAAATAAAGTTTTATTTTCACAAATGGCCAAGAGACTGGTCCTTCAGCTGTACAAGCACTAAAAAAACCTAAACATTGCATATTTATTAGTTGCAAAAAGCTCAAATTCATACAAAAAAAAAAAAAAACTACACTGAAAACTTAAAGAAACTAGCTGAATTGTGCAAAAAGTTAACCAGCCAGTGCACACTCATACACCCCATTAAAAAAAAAAAATCCATCTCCATTACAGCCAGAACACTCCAGTGCTTAAAAGCTGTGGAAGCCTTGCGGGAATATAGGTTTCTCATGAGGGGTAAATTTACTTACACTAGTAAGTACCATTCTGAGTAGGAATGACGTATGTAGTTAAGGTTAAGCCATTGTCAACTGCAAATGCACTTTTTTCCCACACTGACCTTGTTGGAAATAATCAGAAAAAGTCAAGCTCAGTGTTTACAGCATTCAGACATTTGGGGTTGAACTTTACACACCACTACTTTATTGCTATAGCAGTGGCTAACCAGGTATACCTTGTATATAATAAGTTCTGTTCAAAGTAATAAAATGCATCATCTTTAATGAATCATTTACATTAAATATTGAAGGCAAACAGACTTCTTTTGTCTACTAGAAAGAGATGAGAGTATGCTAGGGAGAAGTTATTTCATACAAAGAGCGATACGTATAACCCAAAGACTGTAATATAACTGAGATTCTCCTCCACAGTAAGAGCACCTTCATTTATCAGTGATATTGAAGATCAGTGTGATCTTCTGGAAGAGGATCTGAGCGCCCCACTATAGCAATAAATCTGCTTTTCAATGAGTGCCTCAATCAATTAGGTGAGAAAAATGTAATCTTGCTGCTTTTATTAAGTGCTTTTAACACAACCAGAAGTTTTCTGCTCTTAAATTCATAGCATTCTCTAGGAGTCTTTTC
Source organism: Crypturellus tataupa (assembly GCA_034781795.1). Lineage (NCBI taxonomy): Eukaryota > Metazoa > Chordata > Aves > Tinamiformes > Tinamidae > Crypturellus > Crypturellus tataupa. Next base: position 99,392 of record JAWLRI010000324.1, read on the forward strand.
TATGGTAAACTGAGTATTCAGAACAGGAAACAAACGCTTGGAAAAAAATCTTTAACTGACTCATGATTCAAATTTACTAAAAAAAAAAAAAATCTTTGATATAAGCATTGTTTTTCTTACCTTTTTAAAAAATCCTTTTATTTCATTGGTAAAAACAATTTAAAAATCTACCTCTGGGATCAAACCACATATTAACTGCTTAAAAATAAATCACAGTATGCAATAAACCCACCAATTGCTGAAAAGGGCTTTTTTTCCCCCTGACAGATCTGTGTTCAGGCAGTTCACCAACTGATACCACAGCTCAATGAATGGTAATGCCAGTACAAGGGGTCAAGGCTACTCTACTCGACAGCATTTTGGACTTAGGTCAGAATAAAACAGCCCAGCCAGGGTTTATGGCCGTCATTTTTTCCCACTACTTTCTGGAACACTGCCACAAGATTAGCTTCTGAACTGACCTTAATTATTGAGCAAAGACCTACTTTGAATTTAAGAGTGATCAAAACTTAATGCTTATTTGATAATTTTATAAATAGATTTTGAAGTGAAGGTCAGGCAATTTCATGCTTTTTTATTCTAGCACATTGGTGTTAAATTTTAACCAGTCTGATAGCATTATTTGGTTTAACATCTACAGATCAGTCTTTGCATATATTAAAATTTAAAGATATTACCCTTCTCTTATAATTAAAATCTATTAACTCATGGACTTAAAATACACAGCAAAATGTAGAATTTTTAGGCAAACTACCTGACTGACCTCAGCAACTGCTTGGCTACCCGTCGAAAGGAATATGTTACTCGCATGGTGTGCAAACTGTGATTTCAAACAAGTTATCCTTCTTTATTTGAATGAAGCTATGATTCTTAACTAGAAAGTGCCTAGTAGAATCCCATCCCCTTTTAGCAGCCACACTCCCAAAAGACTTTCATTTGAATGACTTTTAATCCTTCTACTTTCTTAGCATCCTGTTGTCATGAACCTTTACTTTTTTTCAGGAATTCCCCATGGCAGCTATTTCTAGGGTCACATAAACAAGATAAATTCACAAGTCTTCCCTATTCACACACTCTTCATGTTGTTCTAGGATAAGCCTGTGTTATCTAGTGCATTTGAATTCCCTCCGAGTCAGAACCATCAATTTAATGGCTCTCTCAAAGCTGTGGAGGATTCCCTGGCAGCTGGACTTCCCAAGCCTTTTTCCTGCCTCGCACAAGCTATGCCTTACTGAAGCAGTCCCTCTCTTCCTGCTCTACTGAAGACTTTTATAATCACAGAGTAATTCAGTAATTCTTCCACCCCTTCCCTATCCCATAAATTTCATGAAGTACTTTTGCTTTTTAAAATTGAGAAAACTGCAGTTTACGTATGGTTCAGTATTTCTTAGATTTGTTTTTTTTCTTGATATACTTGCTCTTCTTGCAGTCTCAGCATCTCAGATTTTTTTTATCCACTCTTCAGCTTCAACATTCTAAGTTACCTAAGCTGATTTTTTTTTTTTTTTTTTTTCTTTTCTGTATGCCATTCACCTTCAGAGTTACTCTTGCTAGGCATGAAAAAGTGTCAGGAGCCATCCAGTTGAATCTTACTCATCTTTCAAAAAACTCTAATGTGTCTGTGCTCAGAACATGGGAATGGCAACATTTTTAACTATAGAGAAGAGCTCCTCTTCTATTCTTGCAGTATTCATGCCTTGAATTTTCACCTGCCTCCAGTTATGCAAAACAGAATCTCCCTAGCCATTATAACATGCCAAAGTAAGCCTCTGCTTTCTTGGTGGCCAATTTATGACTTTCTTGAGTCTGGGAAAATAATCCTCTCCAAATCGGGTTAGTGAGAACAATGACTACTTAGACAACTTGCTGAATTGTCAGAGCTTGTTTTCATAAACCACAATATTTTCTTCTTGCAGAGCCACCAATACAGTCCTAATACAGAGAAATTCTGGCTTAAGGTCAGAAAGAAAAGAGCAGTCATGCAGTGTTGATCACAGTGGGGGAGTGGTTGTAGTATATGAAGGACAAGATGGCATCTCAAATAAAAGATGTTAAACTTTCTTTCAATACACACTTGCAGTCTCAGCAGCAGCAATAGGCAGGAGAAAACCCTATTAGGTAGCATGCACTTCACAGAAAAGTAAGGGCGTAACAAATATGAAAGATCCTGAGCCAAGACTGAAGGATACGGAGGGACTAGAATCCAAAGAAAACAGATGAATTTCTCCAAGTACGACAACCCAGCACACCAAGGCCAACCAAGTAAGATTTGCTGCGAGAACCACAAGGCCTCCTGACATCTCCCAAGCAAGCACCTTTATATATACACACGTCAGTGTGCGTGACTACAAGGTATGCCGAATTAAATGACTAATCTGGCAAGCTAACAAAACAGAACTACTCGCTTTGTGGCAGAGCGGTTTTCTGCTCTGTTAATGAACTGACATAGCTTTTTTTGGCACCAGTGAGCTGTTTGATCTTCTTGGTCCCTAAGGGTAACTGGATCCTCATTTTCATTAGCTTTACCTCTTTTCAATTTTGAGATCTCCCTATTCAGAAATATTAATAAAATGCACATAAAATGTATGAGAAAACCATGAATGCTGAAGTCATACAACTCATTCAAGAGATTTTCCTTTTCTCCTCCTCTCACATGTGCTTTCTCCACCTTCCTTGGCGTCTTGCCAACATCCATACCACACTGCTTCCTCCAGCAGCTAAACCAAATTCGGAATGCATGCTTGGTACTGTTATTATTGCCCTCCTTGTTGAAAGGATATTTAAATGTGCTGAAAATTGTTTCAGTTCATTAAGAGGGAGGCCAAGGTGGGGTGTGGCAGCAGTGCAGCTATTTTTCACTTTGGCAAGTAGGCGAAGGGTGCGGTTGCACAGGACAGGATCATGGCTGGGAGAGGCAGCTCTGCGCCCCACGCAGCAGCTCCGCACCAGCTCCAGCCCCCTCTACACGTTGGCTGAACCTAGTAGTCCTGTGGAAACAAATTAAGGAAAAAAAAAAAAGGCGGGGGGGGATGGAGAGAATTACTTTTCCTGTAAGTTCCTGATTTGGCTCATGGAAGAATCTGTGGGGATTTAGGAAAATATCCCTTGGCTAAGAATGTAAGAGGAAATCAAGCAGCAATGGTCTATTTTGTCGTAGCCGCGGGTGAAATACAAGTGAGAATCCTTCAGCTCAACAGGAGACATTTAGGTTTTTTTTTCAAGCTCTCCTACTACTACCAGTTTTTATCATCCCCCCTAGTAAGTGCTTCATCATCACTTAAAATCTCTTTATTAAAATGAGATGGCAAGCAAATCCTTTGAAATGATATACAACGGTTCACATATTTGATGCCATAAGAGTAAAGGCTGGTAAAATCCCCTCTAGAATTTCACTCCCAAAACACTAGTTTGGACAAACATTAAAAATACAAAGGCAAATATCAGAGGTCAAAAATGTCAAAATTTTAGCTTGCCCATTCCACGCAATGTGACCCCTCGAGTGCAAGAGCTCTGACAAGCTACATGACCACATTTATTTTTCAACACGCCATCTGACTCATCCAGGGCACTGAAGAGACATTGTTCAACAAGGAGAATATTGAATAGCTTTTTAAAATGTTTTGCCAAGACAGAACAGGCTTCAGAAATCAGCAGGAAGAACGGGAAGGTCATGGTTGGAGTACAGAACTATAGTAGTTGTAAAGGAGACGTAGTACTGGCATCTCGTGATGCCAGTTTTTCCTCCTAAAATAGAAGATCTGAATAAATGTACGGTCAGAACGGTCTTATTCAGATATGATACGCCAAAAAAAAAAAAAATCTGATCCCCAATTCGGGTTAGTCTCCAAGTATGGACAAATCTCCACATCTCCAGGTTCTCATGAAGACTGGAGACAGCATCTCCAATTGTCTTCAACAGTGGTTGCTGAACACCTGGGACTGGAAGCAATATAAAAGAAGAGGACTACACAATGATTAAAAAAGCCATTGCTTGCACAGAAGACAGTATCTCCAAAGATACTACCTAAACCTATTTTTACCTTGTCTAAGTTGAGTTTTAGATGATAATAAAAGGCTCGTTTCTTTTTTCCTCCAAAATAAGCTAAAGCACATGGGTTGCAAGGTACTGTAAGAGCTCCTGAAAGGGGAACACAAAGTAGGGACAGGAGAAGACATACACTAGGGAGCTGTAATGTAGATGCCATCCACTCCATTTCATGTTGTATTATTTGTTCAGTTTAACTTTATTCAGTAGGATGCTTCAATTCCATTTCCCGTAGAAACTAAGCACTTAGTATCTTAACTTACCAGTTTTGGTCTATTAAGCATAATACTTTTATAAAAAAAAAAAAAAAAGCTTGGGGAAATGCTCATGAAAAGGATTTGTTTTTTCCTCAGTGATATAGTGAATGAGGTCTGAACACTACATTTGCAGGAAAGCAGCACAAAAACTATACAATCAATACGTTTATTTGCTTCTCACCAGAAAGCACATGGTCACAGTCAGATAACAACAGCATGAATGTCAAAAATGACCTCTTACATGTGAAAGCCATGAAATCTGAGGGGTGGGGGCTTTCAGTGCAATAGTCACTACATAGCACACTGTTGTGATTCAACAGCCGCTTTTATGCTGACAACTTCTGCAATGCTACTGAGGACCGTTAAGACTTTCAAGATTTTAGGCCAATGAATGAAACACACTGGCATTTGCAGATTGACACCACAAATCACGTCTAAATCACTTGATGAATTGGTTTAAACATTCCTAAAACAAAGTCGTTACTGTTCACAAGGGACCAGTGCTTCAGGGATGGATATTATTACAGACTGGAACACAAAAGGCCCTACATAGCTAATGTAAAAAATTACAGATATCCTGGTGCTAAGATTTCAAAATGCTATAATTAGTCCCTTCATTTTGATTGATGACCACTTTAATAACCATAATAACCATAGCATTTTATAAACAGCTAAGGAATTTTAAATCAATTTAGATACCATTCAATCTAATAACAGAAGCTCTTCATATCTCCTGTACAGATGTTAAGCCTCATTCGCCTTGCTCAATCATCTAACTTGATAAAGTTTCTCAGAAGTTCCCCAAGTCTTCTCTGGTCTTGCAAAATTTTATTCAACAGAGTTACTATGCAGCTATTTACCATGACTTTTACTAATCCATGAGAAGATGTTGCTTTTAACTCCTGCAATATCTAGCCCAGCCAGAGGCCCACAAGGACATGCAAGAGACCAGGGCTTGAACTGCTTCCATCTCCCTACTATCAGTTCCTTCAACCTCTTTAAATAAATCTGCAAAATGAGCCCAAGACAATTTTCATACATGCACGTGTACATGATTGGAAAAGCAACTTATTTTTCAAGAAAATGACCCTGTTATACCATTAGCAGTAGCTCCATATCAAGTTCTACAATTTTCATTTTATTGTCAAACACTTTTTGGTTCTGTGTGTCAAATTTTTCTTTTATATGTGTCTATGATAGGAAAGGAGAAGCTGCCTTTTTTTTTTTTGCTTCACCCAGGAAGACAGGCAACAGTTTCCCACAATTAATCTCACTTCTCAGCTCTTTCTGTATATATCACATAACCCAGAAACCATGGGTTTGAAACATGCAAAAGCTGACGTAAGTGGAAAACAATTTTGAAGCCATACATTTCTATTAGCTGCTTAAGTGTTTTTTCCCCCAACAGCCAAAAATGATTTAATCAAATTTAGAAAGTGTTGCTAATTTATGTAAGATGGTTTAAGTTTAGAAATCCTTAAGCTTTCACAGTTGTCAAGGTTCCCTGCTCTTCCCCACTGCCAAGCAATGTTATTTTAGTCTTCATCCTAGAAAAATAAAAGACTGAAAGCAAGATATTCTGAATAGTGATGGTAGCCACAAGCACCAATCCTGAAAAACGTTACAAGTCACTGCAGCTAGGAAAGAGATTTAAAAAAAGCACTTTCAAAGCCACTAATTTGCATGCAGGTTCTCCTTGGGTCCTATTGTTATAATGTTTATTGAAGTCAAAAATAAAATTCACTACAAAAGCTACCAATGAAATCCCTCTCAGTAAGAGCTGGAAGTCTGTAACATTCTTAATATAGAACCTAATAAAGAATTGCTTTTTCCTTTTAAACACAAGTTTCCTTAATCTTAAAATAAAATTCACTGGCATTCAACATTAAACACCCTATAGCTTCATTCCATGAAATGTAAACTGTTTTACTGCTGGTAATAATCTCTTAAAAACAAAACAAAAAAAAATTCACAGAACTACAAAAGAATTGCTACTTTACCATCACATTTTTACAGAAAGGTATCACACCAATGTGATCTTTTATTTCTAGATAAAATGAAAAGTGCTGTGCTTACAGAAACACCTTAGTTTAATCTGAAACATTTTACCAGAAATACTTCCAACTAAGCATACACACCAGAGATCTTTTTCCAGTGAGCAGTAATGCTACCTTCCTAGCACAAATCTAGGCAACAGTCTTTATACAGCAATACTCATAATTTCAATGCAGCCATTCTACCAAATACAATCTCTGAATATAAAAATATAAATGAAATATGAATTCTGAAGTTTTGAAGTTGAAAATTTGCCTTATAAAAGGGCTTTGGGAATCCATTTCACATGTTCAACCCAATTTTCAGAACGAAGGATACTCTATGAGTCGCCAATGCATCCAACAGTAGGTTTCAGTCACCACTGGGAAGTAGTGAGTGAGCATGACACCAACTCAATCTCTCTTTATTTGGCATTTTCAAAACATTCCTTCTTTTAAGACAGTCAGATTACCTCTTGCTATGACTCCACCAGTGTCACCATTGTTTTATGAGTATCTCTACTGAGGCTCAGCAAATAAGAGTCAATAATGGAAATATCACTGGAGAATAGCATGGAAAGAAAATGCAAGGGGCACAGAATACATATCAGAAGTGCTCCTCCGTAATGAAAATACCTTCCAAGAGTTCGCTGTAAAACAGCTGTTCATATCCTCCACTCATTAAGCACTTATTCTGTTATCAACTTTTTTCACTGCAGCACACAACATTTTACTAACATGCTACAGAAATAGCTATTGAGGCTTCAGGCACTACACTATAAGAGATACAAACTACCTTGTTCACAGTGAATAACCTTTGTTATTCAAAAAATGTCACTGCTGACTTTAATGTAGAATAACATTAAATTGCATACATATGCATGAATGCCCAGAAAAGATGCAATTTAGTTAATTCACTTTCTTGAGCTTCTCAAAATTTATCAAGACAGCAAGATTACAGCACTGCAGAATATTGCTCCAAAAAAATGAAAGTGAAACCTAAAAGATCTTAGTGTGCCTCACAACTATCAAATGTTCATTAAAAAAAGACAGAGCCTCTGAAAAGCTATGAGTTGTGACTAGTGAACAGACCAGTTATTGCCTTGCCTAAAACCAAGAACGAGCTCTTTCCAATTAACTATGCAATCAGTAAAATTCTACTTATTTGTGTAACACCACAGTAAACAAAATGGTCACGAAACAAAAAGCCTGAGACAAGTGCTTGTTTACCAGGTGGAACATGTAGACATACAAACAAGTGGGTATAGAAAACATGAGCAATCACAGAAAATAATTGTTTGATATTAGCTAAGCACCAGTTTTGCATATCTGAATTCTATTTTTAAAAAGTAAGGTGGACTTACTCTCCTCAGGAACACTTACTTCAGGCAATGTTGACCCGACAGGGCAGAAAGATCAGTGTTAAAACACTTGCATTGGCTGTCAGTTACTGAATTTGTCAAATCTTATTCATACAAAGTTTCTATTTAAAAAGTATGAGTCCTCATTTATTCCTTACTACCACCTAGGTATGCTGTTCTTCCAGCTCCCTTAACTCAAACCAGTCTGTAAATTACCTTTATCATCACACCGAACCTGCAACGACTTATCAACACACAGACTTAGCAAACTGACTTGCTGGGGGCAAAGAAACATATAAGCAGGACTTAGACACAGAAATATTAATATTTAAAGTTTTATGTGTAATTGTAAGGTCAATGTAAGATTAGAAGACTGAGACACAGGTACTGGGAAACACAGACTATGAATAAGCTCCCAAGAAGTAAGAATCATGCTAACATCATTCCTAGACTTCTGTCAGACCACGGTCAATTATTTTTCAAGTAAGAATCAATACAGTGCATAAGTTTTGGGGGGGGTTGGAGTTTTTTTTTGTTTGGTTGGTTTTGCCACTAATGCTCAAAAAAACGTGACAAATGAAGCTTCCTTCACATCTTTTAGGAACTGGCAATGTTCGGGAAGATTTTCTGACTGACTATTAGTCAAGCAGGTCTCAGATGCAAGTTATTAATTTGTAATAGTGAGATATAGACTTATCAACTGTTTCACATAGTTCCAGTTCCCTAGTACACATAGCTCTAGTTTTCCTGGCGGAAAGCGATGCAAGAGCAGCATTTTTTTTTTTTTGTGGTTTTTTAAGAGTGGGTTGTACTACATGTTCCTAACTGTTAAAAGCAAGGTCAGAAAAACCTCTAAATCTAATGATGATTAGGGAGGGATGTTTTGTAGATATTTTTTCTATAATCTGTATAGCAGCCCCTGCATCTTGTAAGCAGCTCAACTGCTGAAAGCAGTAAAAGCTTGAGTCTTAATTAACAAGATCTGCATATTCTGCAGAACATCTGAAAATACTTTTCATTATGAAGATTTTAATTTGACAAGAGTTTAAGAGTGAATCTCACAGACTTGTTACACTATAGATTTTTATTTTCATGGGGAATCAATATAACAAAATAAGAATAGTGTCAATATCCACTAAAACTTAAGTTTTGAGGACACAATTACTTTGTACTCATGCAAGAAATAGCTTCTGATATCTCTAATCTTGGTATAACAAGTTTAAAAATGTTGTTGTCATTTACCCTAACCACAGGTTTTTTTTTCCTTTCTTCTTTAAAAAGGTATTGTTTAATTTGAAGTATTTCCTGATGAAAAATAAACATTTCTATAACATGTGATTGTGTGATGGATGAAGGAGCATAGTCAATTATGACAATGCTGCTATATTAGAGCAGTTTATTATATTATTCAAGAGAAAGAGCAAAATCTTGAAATCAGGGTTGACCTAGCTGAAAAGGAAGCACATAGATTCATCAGCATTGGGCTCATCAGTCTCATCAGTTTTAATTTCTAAAGCCATTTATTTCACTATGCAGTGGTGGAACCCAAAGGACATTGCAAATAAAGAAGTGATAAAGAATCAGCAGAAGACTGAAAGTACAGCCATTGTAGCTCTCACAACATATCGCCAGCTAAGCTAGCTGCTTTAGGTAGTGCAAGTTTCCTTGCGTTTCTGCTTAGCAAATTAATACAGAAATTGGTGAAGCACCCAAATATAAATAAGCTTCTTCAAATAAGCTTACTTAGTAAGCAAGTAAATATATATATATATAAGCAAAAGGCTTATTTGTTTATAAAATTTCTAGATTTGTTTATAAACTTTAAAGTGTAAATAAACACTTTTTTTCTGAATGTCTATTTCTAATCCTGTCTGTTTTAATGATACGCTACTTCTGACATTTTTTCTTTCACTTTCTTAATGCTCCTTACTCACTGACATGCCAAATGGTTCAGAGATCCTGTATCATGGCACTTCAACAGGACAGGGCCTTCACACCAGGAAGCACAACTAGTTGAAGGTAACAAGAGACAGTGCACCTTCTTCCCCTAGGTTTCCTTGTGCTACAATGTGTATAATAGATTGTTTCTGTCCAAAAGAAGCCTGGTCAAAGCAAAAGGTAAAAGGCCTGAAGCCATCATAGGACACCAAAGCAGTGAGGTAGAAACCTCCCTCCTTTTGTTATATTGGGACAGATACAGTTCACGCTGGCCTTCTGGCCAGCTTAGGAGCCTATCTGGTTAATGTTAAGACACTTCAACTCACTAGCCTGGTTAAAAAATACTCACTTTCTCTCACATTAACTTTTTGCCACTGTTCTGCAGCAGTGAGGCATCAGATGCAGCTCATGATAAAAGCCAGGGACACAGGAATTTCCCTCTTGGGTAACTGCTGCTTATTTAGTTCAGCTGAGCTGCCGGGTGAAATAGCACCCAAAACAGAGCCAGGGAATGGAAAAATAGAGACAACTTCCAGCTTCCTTCACAGCGACCAAAAAGCAGAAAAGCACAGCAGACACAGATCCTCATTGTAAAAACTAAGAGTGCTTTGTGTGAAAGGAGGGAAATGGAAAAAATGAGTTTTCTCCCAGCAGCAGAAGGGTGCCCCAAAATTTAACCAGAAGACCTCTAAACAAAGAATAATAGGACTGAGAGGAAGTAGGAGCCCCAGCATTATATCCTTCCCCAGTGGGAAGGAAGGAGCTACCTTCTAAACTGATACTTCCCCTATATAAATAAATATATAGGCACACACATACACTCTTGAAACCTTTGTCATCAGCTTGCAGTTTTGCAGGAGTGTGAAATATTGTCTTAGGAATAAAAAGCAAAACATTGCCTAAAGACCTTCTTCTAAAGTAACACCTTATTTTGAAAGGTAATCTAGAAAAAAAAAAGATAACTAGAACTGAAAGAAGCAAGAGAAATGGGGAGAAGAAAGTTACAGTTAACCTTTTTTTTCTGATTGAGCCACAATAAATCATAGTGAAAAGCTGGCATGACACCAGCTACTAGTATACAACTTTTTTTCTTTTTTTCCTTCCCCTATTTATGCACACAAGAGGCAGTTTTTTCAGTCCATTCTTTCTGAAGTACTGCAGAATACTTGACAAAAAGTGCCTGCTACTGAATAGAAACATCCTGACCTCAAAAAGTAATGGAAGAATTTCTTCCTTTCCTCCACTATCTTGTCCATAAGCTTATCAAAACATCCGCTAGAGCAGGGGTTGATAGAAAAAAGATTAACAGATTACAGAGAGGATTGATCAAAACTCCACTACAATCAAGTCTATCCAATACACTTCTTCCAGACATCCTGTAATCTTCACAGCAAGCCCTTCAGTTCAACAGCACCTGGAGCCCTGTCTCATCAGTCCTGTGGCCCAAGGGCAGCACCCATCTGGTGGCTACCTGCTGGCATCCAGAGACATCACTCTTGGAAGCCTGTCAATCTATGTGCATGCTTACCCAAGAGTTAGCAGACTGACTTCTAATGCAGGGAGAGAATACGCTGGTTACATCCAGGGTACTATCTCAAATTTGGATTTATAATCTTCACTTCAGGACAATTGAGAAGAATGCAACAAGTTACACTTCCTTAACAGATACAAACCTCGTAACAAGAATTCTCCAAACACTTCGATATTAATTTCAAAATATGTGGATTATTTATAACCAAATGCCCAGTTGTCATCAGGAAGGAAGAGGCAATCAAACTGTTGCTTTTTTATTTGCATATAAGCATAGCAATAAAAGCTCCTTCCTGCAGTAACATATGTGCAACTCAGTGGTATAAGATTCAGTGGTATAAAATCTAACCAAACTGGCTTCCTGCATCATCATGTACCAAGGCAAAATAAATTTATCTGTGGTCCTTCTTTAATGAAATAATAAGTTTTAGAGAATTTCTATCTTTAGAAAAAGCTTCTAACAAACACCAACTTAAGTAGCAAACTAAAAAGCATTCTTAAACTGTCAAAGCTGACAGAGCTTGGGAAAGAGATTAAAGAAATGGAATAGAGCAGCTAATTTTATAAAAATCCATTTACTTCATAAATGTATGCATTTATGATTTTAAGGGAAATTTACTTGGGGATGGTAATACCTGCGAGAAAATGTTTTCCTTGAATTCTCCTATATAGAAGCTGTCATCATACTTCTGTTCCTCCAGATAATTTTAGCTTGCCAAGGCAATATAACATAGAGTGACAAGCCCCCTAAAGGAAAGATAACCATTCTACACTGTTTTGCAAACTATAGGAGGCAAAACAAAACAAAAACACTCACTAATGAGTACAGATCCATTAAGGAGATCTATCCAGCAATTTACAGTTATTATTGTTGCCATTCAGCCCAGTAGTTAGTTATTTCCCAGGAACACAATGAGCTGACACTTAAGTCTTCAATCTCCGACAACTACAGTCACCCATTGGTTCTCAAGGCAACAAAGGTTAACACTGGCTAACTACAGCAGAAATCCATCAGACAAATTCAAATCTCAATGACCAAACCACTTAAGTCTGAAATCCTGCTTTACCCAGAAAGTTGATAACCTGGAGTTGCTACCTCTCCTGGTTGTGCATATTCTGTTCTCTTAAAGTGCTAAAGATAAGAGAGTAGTTTTACCTGTGATGGGGGTGGGAATCAACATGATGTACAACTGCAAAAGGAAATGAATAAATTAAAAAGAAGCCTGCTTCTTTTCGAATGGTGCATCTCTTATTTCAGCTACAAACAGGATTCAAGCAACGTGCAAGTACCTTAGCCAATCCGTTCTGGAGGCCTTCATTAGGTGTTAACATGTAAGAACAAGTTTGGTAGATGTGTAGTCAGTCCCAGGGGGCATTTGGCAAGCTCCGCACACTATCACACAATTTGCAGTTTCTGTAGGAGAGGCCCAGAATTTGTAACAGAGATGCTGCAGGTCAAGTTTCCCAAATTGCCATCCTCTTCCAAAGCACATGCCCTTCTCCACTTCTATTAGTTCTTCGCAGTGACAACTTCACACACTACAATTAATTTCAAGTTTTAAAATGATCACAGAAGTGATAAACAGTCTGAGCTTACAGAAGTGCTTTTTGAAGATTTCGGCAACAGAAAACTAACATTTAAAAACCACAAAAGCGCTTTCTCTCAAGGAAACAAGCTAAAAATAAAAATGCATCTGCCTTGCTTGATTTCACAAATGATATTTTAATAGCACATCAATACTGCTAGTGTAACCAATGCAATTTATAAGTTATTTTTTCACCTATGACACTACAATGCTTTTTGCTCTACATTTAAGATACAAACGGCTTAACACTCAGTACAGCCCACAGAAAAGTCTGCCAATAAACTCTCAACACTCTTGGAAGATTATATCTTGCAAGAAAGGTATTCTGCCCAGAAAAATACTCTGCAATCAAAATTTTTAAGAACTGACATGACGGGTAGCAGGAGCTAGTACTTCCTAGCTAGTAGTCATTACAAAAACTATTTGTAAAATTCAAAGAGTAGACAAAAGAAGTAAGTATCAAATATATTTGGTAGTTTAAAAAAAATCCTCGCTAGGTGACATCCTCTTCCATTTAGATCTATGTACCATATGAGCTGTGGTTTCTCAAAAGATGCCAGGAAGTCCAGACAGAAAGCTAACTTATTTCTAAAATATTTGTATGTACTAAAAAATCATGACTAAGTTATCTTGACAAGCTCTTTTTTTTATTATTTTTTCTTGAAAAGGAAATATATAAATTGGATCAAAAATACGCAAAAGTGAGCTTTTTAGCCAGACAGATACAACCATCTCACCAGACACCAGAGCAACCTGCACAGCAGACTTTCCATCTGAACTGCTAACTGCTAAAAATGCCATGTTTTCCATTAACACTTAACCAGGTCCTAAAAGAAACTCACGAGCAATGTGTTAAGGGATAGAAAACAGAATATCCCAAATAAATAGGGAAATGAAGTTGCAATTAAGACAGTAAACTACACGGTGATATATTTCTATCTATAGCTTGTTTGACAGAAATCATAAAGAAGAGTTTCCCATCTGACAAACAGATCTTCAAAAAGATCCTCAACCTCATTAAAGCAGAGAAATATTTTCAGTATTTTCGAGACTGTTCCAGAATAAATCTGATCTACAAATCCCTAAGAAACAGAAGAGGAAAAAGCAATTCCATATGCTTCACTTCTAGAGCAGATCTGAAATACAGAAAAAACAGAAAAAGTTGCAATATTTACACTAGTCAAGCAACCACCTGAAAGTCTCTAAACTCACATTTTTCTCCCAGCTTTTATGTAATGTTTACTGGATGCTAACCATATGTTATGCATATAAATAGCCTGGTCTCCTAAGAACCACATACCCACAAGCACTACAACAAACAGGAAAAATAAAGTCCAAGTCAAGCAATCAGCAAAGTCAAAATATTCATATAAGATCCAGAGAGCTGCCAGCTGTGGGAAGTAACACTTGACAACTCTAGAAGATGAAAACTCACCAACTACCTCAGTGGGATCAGTCTTCCTCAACACTATGCGGACACATAATATAGTTTTATCTATGACTACTTCTATTCCATGTTTACCTTGTCTTTAGATTATTATTTCCTTGCACAGATGACCCGAAAGAAGCAAAACGACTCAGTTCTTCAGGCCCTAGATTTAGAACAAGAATAGAAGTGAAGACGATCAAGAGACAGAAATGTATTGCCAGGCATGTTTCAGAAAATAGATATTCACAATTTTCTTCAAAAGATCAAGATTTCTGTTACCCAAAATATGTGTCTTGTCACACAAACCAACAAAAGCAAATTGCATCTACAAACCATGTAAAAAGTTACAGGGGAAAAATGGGAAAGCTCTGAAAATGATGAGCATAAAAAAAAGGAGTCTTCTGCACAAAAGACAAGGTGAAAGATGTTCAGAAGCAGAGCTTTGAAATAAAACATGGTCTGAAATAATTTTGAAATAAATTATGCAAGCAACACTGCATTTAAACAAAAACTGTTCTTCAAAATCATTGTATACCAGTGGAAATCAATGCACCAATACATTTGTGTGTGTGAAAACACACATATATGATACACTAACTTAGAATTGATATTAGCTTTAAAAAAACACTTTGAAATTTCTCCTACAAAATCTGTCTTGGTAGAAATATAAAAAAAAGTTTCATAACTTGCTCTCTTTCAAAGCGTAAACAAGAAAAACAAAACAGTAAATAAAAATCTGAAGTACTGAATTTTCATGTCATTGCTTTCATGCTTCTCCAAAAGATCCTGCAGGCTATACATAAAGTCAGGTACATATATGTATAGAGAACAGAGCAGCATTGTAAAGCATTAAGGTTAACACCTTTCAGCCATTTCAGCATGACCTGCAGACTGATAATTAGCCACCCATCACTTTCTTAACTCTAATTTTTGTCGTTATCTCTTCAGTTGAAGTTTGGATCAGATCTCTCAGTCTTCACATCCCTAACAAATAGCCACCAAGGGAAAAAAACCCACAACATTGATATAATGAAGTAACATAGTAAAATTCTAGGTTTTTATCTGTTTTCTAGCACACAGAGAATACAATTTGTTGTCAATGGAGATATGAGAACTGGGAAAGTTGCTCACAAATCTCATCAAAAGGTCTTCAGAGCCACAGTGCTGCGCTTCATTTTATATTTTGAGTTGTCTTCCTGACTTGTGTGCAGACATATAAATAATTTAATCAAGAGAACATAATTCCCAACACAGGATACACGACTATTAGTAAAGTGCACTGCTTATTTTCTTTTGCTGACTTTAAACATCACACAATAGAAAGGGACTTAAACTTCAGATTTCTGCTCTTATCATCTTTTCCTTCTTTCACGCTTTCATGTATCCTATAACATCCTTACAGGCACAGTAAGGGTGCTTATTTTATAGAGTTGGCAGCATAAGAAATCCTGTTTAACATGCCCAAGTTTTCCTAGTTTTGCAATAATCTATAAATAAAAAACCTGGTCCTGGCCAAGACAGGAGTCCAATGCAATATCTACCAGCAAGGTGCAAAAGACCACTCTATAAGGCTTCTGAAAGCTTCAGAAGTTGCAGTTAATTGTGGTCTTCTACTATGGGCTACTATCTCTATTGAAATACTATAGATTATTCCGCCCCTATGCCAGAATACCTGCTGCGCTACCATAGCACTGAGACACCAAGAGCAGGAAGTCTCCCTCAGATTACTTACCAGGCCAGTCTGAACAGTAAAATAACAAGCTCCAATTTACTTCATTAGAGGTACAAAAGAGCACTATGCACAATTTGTATCCAGTTTACATATGTTAAAATGCAGATATCTAATCCTAATTCACTGCTCCTTCCAATCCAAATAGAGCTCTATATTAATAATATTCTGTTAAAAGCAGTATATACAAATGTCAACTGATTATAAGCGTCTGAAGTATGATGACTAAAAATCTCTGCCCTGAAACGCTTTCAATACATGCATTAATGTTTTATCCAACCACATAGCTATGCCAGTATCTATACAGCAATATAGGCGTCCATTATTAGATACACCACACTACAAGAGTTATCCATCATAGCGGTTAAGAAAAGTGGTTAAGGAACACTCAGTCTGGGGCTACAAAATAAATAAATAACTAATTAAAAAAAAAAAAAGCAGGGCCAATGCCAGGATATCCTGCACAGTATCTGCTCTGCTACAGACATACGGAAGGATCATTCTATCAAGTCACAGCACACGGGCAGTGCCTGCCTGCAGTTCAAGCCAGTCATACAAACTCCTCCTGCCTAAGCAATAAAATGTGTCCGGTATCGCTTCCTAGTGCTCCGACAGGCATGCAGCAACAGGTTAAACTTTGAAAACACAAAACTGCTAATCCTATGCTTTTCCTCTGTGGGAAAGGGTCTGCATCTGATCAGTGAATCACTTCCAGAACTTCCTAAGGTATTGCAGCGAGTAAAACGAAGGTGAAAATATCAGTTTTGGTCACCTCGACATATTGATTTGAAAACTGCAATACTTGAGGATCCAAGGAGCACTTCGTGGTAATAACTGTAGCTATCTTATTTAGAGGTGTAGGCTGATAATATCGCTGGTGAAACCTTAATAATTAACCATTGCTTTTGTCTCCTCCTGCCTTGGCCTGCTCTCCTGCAGCAAGTGTCCCTACTACTTCTGTGCATGGTGGGCCAAACCAAGGAACAAAGGTGCAAAAAAAGCCAAGAGTCCTTCCAAAAAAGTCTCTTCAGGTTCATAGGATAGTGTTACTCCCAAGAGGCCATGCACACATCACTACTGCTAAAGACAAGCCTAGAAGCAGAGGGAGAAGTGGTTTCCCCCCCCCTTTTGGGAACAGCAAGTCAAGAAAAGGGCTAAAAAGTCTTGTGGAACAGCAACCTCCACCCGCTAATGCCTGTTTATCAGCCTAGATCAAGCAGAGGCTGTTCACCTAGAGAAGCTCATAGGATGTAACAAAGCTCCCCTCCACAACAGAGGCTTCGCTAGGCCAAGCTGTTATTCTGCAGCAGCCTCCAAGTGAAGATTGAAGAGCTGGTAATAACGCCGTGCCAAAGTTTAATTCAAAATGGCTATGATTAGAAACCTGATGTAGGAAAGCATAAAAACACTTATAATTATAAAACACAATTATAACTTTCAGTTATACCTGAAATATTGAAGTTTTAACTATTACTAGAAAGATGCACAAAAAAACTTTTATGTTTTCAGATGACCCAGAGCACATCAGCCAGAATAAGCAGACACCAGACCATAACATAACCCAACTCTATCCATTCCTTCAGGTATTTAAAAAACTTTTTAAAAAAGACACTTTATGGCCCTACAGCAGTGAACATTTCTGCGTACGTTTGGGTTAAACTGGAAAAGCTTCGGAGCCGCTTAAAAAAAAATCTGAAAGCAGCTCTATTGCTGCTTTTATCGCACAGCCAGGAGCAGATAATGCTACAGAGGTGAAAAGAGCGTTCCTCAGAAACGGTTAAGAAGCTCACAAGTATTTTGTGAATTTTCCGCGGTGGCAACTGCTGTGGTGAAGGACACCTCGGAGGGAGACAAGGTTCAAGAAAGAGCGTTTCGAGCTCGGGGTTAAACCAGTGCCCCGGCTCTTCGGGGACACTTGGGGACACGAGGCCCGCCCCGAGCGGCTGCCGCGCTGCCAAACGGCGGGAGGTGCCGCCACCGCTAACGCCAAAACGCGGCTGCGGGAGAGCGGCGAGGGGCCGCTCCGGCCTCCGCGCCCGAAACCAGCCCTCCCGCGGGCGAGGGTCACGGGCGGACAACGGAAACGAGCCGCGGGCTTCCTGCCGGAGCGGCGCGGCAGGGAACCGCTCGCCCCGCGCCCTAACGGCTGCCTCCCCCCCAACCCCGGCAGGG
>JAWLRI010000324.1:117571-174250 GCA_034781795.1 Crypturellus tataupa
TGTTAACTCCCTGTTCCCCTGTAGGCCCAAGGTGTCCCCAGGGTGTCCCCAAGGTGTCCCCAGGGTGTCCCCAACGCCCCGCCCGTTAACCCCCCGCCCCCGCAGGCACCTGACCTCGGAGCAGGAGGGAGACCCGACCCAGGAGCCGCCGGTTCCGCCGCCGGGGGGGGGCGCTCCCCGAGGACGCGTTTCAGAGCGCCCAAAACCACCGAAAACGCCCCAAAACCACCCGCCCCCCCGGCGCCCCCCGCGCCCGGGACTGGCGCCCGTCACTGTCCCCGGCGGCGGCGGGGACACCCGCGCGGGCGCCGCGTCCCGGCGCTGCCGCTCGCTGCCTGTTCCCGCTCGTGACGCTCAATAAATGTCTCTTTTTTTTTTAATTTTTGGGTCTGTTTTCAGTTTTTCCCCCATTTCCCCAAGCCGGACGGGCCCTTTGGAGCGGGGACAGCAGAGGTGCCACTGTCCTCTTGTCCCCCCCCCACCTTGTCACTTTGTCCCTTGTGTCCCCAACTTGGGGACATCTCGGGAGTCTTTGGGACTGTCCGGTGTCCCCCCCCTCATGGGTGGGGGTGACAAGGATGGGGACAGGGAGGTGGGGACAGGACAGGGCTGGAGGGGACCGGGCTGGGGCTGGGACAGGGACAGAGGGGACAGGGACAGAGGGGACAGGGACAGGACAGTGTCACCTGCTGTGACAGGGAGGGACATGGGGTGACACAGGCACTGGACTGTCCGAGCTGCTTCCTTTGCAGGGGTGGCACCTGGGGACACCCTGGGGACACCGGCGCTTGTGACGGGGACAGGGTGGCCCCAAGGGCACCCCGGGGTCCCCGCAGGGTCCCCGTCGCTGTCGCCGTCGCTGTCGCCGTCGCTGTCCCCATCACCGGGTGCAGAGGGGGGCGTGGCCAGAGGCGGGGGGCGTGGCCCGCTTGGCAGGGGCGGGGCCAGGGGCGGGGCGACAGCACCTCCCGGCACGTGACCGCGTCCGGGGGGAGGGCGGGGCGGGGCGCGCGCGCACCCTGGCGGCCGGTGGCGGCGGCCATTTGCGGGCGCGGGTCTGCCACGTGAGCGAGGGGGCGCCGTGGTCTCCGTGCGCTCTGCATTCGGCAGAAACTATAGAAAGTGGCTTAAAGCGTCAGCTCCTTTCCGCTCCCGTCACCAAGACCTAGCCCTGCCCTTGCCTTTCACTCACAACGTGTCTCCTTCACAGCCCTGCCACAGCTGCCAGAGGGCTGTTTGGCCCTTGTCTAGGTGTCCTGTTGGCACAAGCGAACGTGCTGTCAGAGGTGCCTTTCCGGAACCGAGAAAGCCAAGTTATTCAAGCTTGGCTCTACCACCTTGGAGCAGGCGTGTCTGTCTCAGCATTTCCACTCTGCTTCAGTGTCGTCTTCGTGTGTGTGTCGGGGGAAAGGTTGCTGCATGGGCCCACTCCCACTGCTGATGAGCCCTGGCAGCAACTTGGCTGCAGATAGAGCCACTTTAGCCTGAGGTTTGGCCTTACTGTGTGCCAGACATGGCCTGCGGTGCCCAATCCTCTTCGCCCCGAAATCACCTGTTGAGAGCCGGCACTGCGAGGGCAAGGGCACAGTCACAGATGGCTACACCGCTTTCTTACAGATTTTACTAGTAGAAGGAAGATAGAAGATGACCTAATTCCATGAAAAACGACCTAAAAGGAGTAACTTCAAAATTTCCCTGTTCATCTTAACATTACACTAGAAGAGTCATGGGCATTTGTTGTTTTTCATCATGTTCCTTTTCTCTCACGTAGCTGAGTCCTTGACTGCGCTATGTGTTGTAGCCCTTAGCAATCGGGACAGACAGGAATGCCATGCTGGGTTGAGCACACAGCTGACAAACTTGTCCTGAGGTCCCGAAACTGGCAAAAAAGGCACTTCCTGTGTCCCCAAAACCACTGTGCAGGTTGGAAGGCAGGCCTGCCTGCCGCGGGCACAAAGTGCTAGTGGAGAAGAGAGTTTGTTCCTGGGATGTCTGTGTATGCATTTAAGCAATACTTGAATCATTTTCACCATATCAGTAACTTAAATGTAATGATTCTTTGAAACATTGATTTACACCACAGATGAGTTTGTGAGTGTGCTGGTGTGCCACTTTGCAAGTTGCATTTGAAACAAAACTGACTCTTAAAATCTAACAACCTAGCAACAGCAGGGTCTATGCTGTGACAAAGAATATTTAACTTACTTTTAATCCTTTAAAAGATGCTTTCTTAGTCCCTGCCTACAAATGGCAAATTTTAAAACTATACTTTAATTCAGGTTAAAAGATTTGTAATATCATTACTTACTGTTTCATTATAAACACCAGTCCTAAGGTGTAACAGCCCTTCTGCTTACAAAGCACGAACTTACACACCCTTAAGTAAAAAATTACAGATTTGATTTCATGTCAGTTTTTAATTTTGGTGTCTAAAACCCCATATTATTTATGAGAAAATATGCTAATGCTATGCTAAACAAAACAGATAGCAATAACATTCAGAGCCTACAATTTGACAGAATGCTAAATTTAGCGTTAAGACTCCTACAACTAAATTAATAAAATATGCTACAGGCACATAACGCAATCACCAGCATAAATTTACTTTGTCAGTTGAAGTTGGTTTACAACATTGGACAAGTTAAGTTAACTTTGGCAGAGATCAGGTATCATTTGTTCATGTCCCTCTCATTTTATGCCAAGTCAGGTGTCTTGGCAGTTGGCATAGAGATAATGAACTCTGTGCCAAGATAACTTTGCAGAAACTCCCTCACATGCCCACACTGACCCAAATGCCATGTAGGACAGTGAACAGATCCACTGCTGTGGATTGTGGAACCACAGATTGAGTTGCGTCTTACAGGAGCAGCAGCACAGCCCATTTCTTACGTGTTGTGGCAAATGCTGATGTGAAACTCAAAGCTAACTTCTGAAAGTAGTTGCATTGCCAGTGTTTTTCTCCATCAGAACCTGCAGCAACCAAAGTAACAGTTCTCAAAAGAAGAAAGAATTGGCACTGTGGCACAGTACTATCTCACTCATAGTAAGAATAGGCATTAGGTAAGGTCTTACCACCATACAGAGCACAAGAAGTTATCAGTCTCCCACAGAAGTGCCAGGACACAGTCTTGTGATTTGTTTTTTCCTCTGATGGAGTTTCTCTAGGGCTAGTCCTTAGGCCAACTGCAGCCTGCTAGGCCCCACATGGCTCTGCACACCCATTTGCCTCTGCAATGGGCAACCTGGCCTGTAGCAAAGAAAGCCAAGTCAGGAGACTCTCTACGTCATCTTGGCAGGGCTGTGGGAGTGGGGGTGCTCTTTTATCAGTCCAGGCTGAGAACAGACTCAGGCAGGAAACTCATCACCAAAATTTCAGGGTTGCTGCACGACAGCTTTGCTATCTCAGGGCCGCAGTCGAGAGCCTGGATTGCTCAATGTCCTGCCCAGTGTCTGTGTTCCAAGGGCTGCCTGGGCACTTGGGAATATACCCTAAGCATGCTCCCAGTACCACCAAAGCACAAGAACACAGAGACCTGCCAGGCATAGCACTTTCTAGAGCCTAGGTTTCTAGCACCTCAGAGACAACAGCACCTGGTAAAAGTCAGCAACACCAAACACAGGTCCAGCATCCCCAAGATTCTTGTGGGAATATTATCCTCCTTCCTTAGGGTTGGTGCCAAAGCTCCACAGCTATTATTGAATATAAATGTTCATCAAATGGGACAAGATTCAGGATTGACTAATGAGTATTCATATTGACAGATAAAGAAGGGCCTATTAATACCGATACTGGATGAAAGGAGCTGAGTATATAATTTCAGAGGAACATGAATAGGCAACTGTCAAATATCCTCTTGGTTTCTGCAGAGAAAATATCCTACAGCGGGGTCCAGTGGAATAACCCAGGTCCTGAGAGAGCTTTCCAATCTGCTGAAGTTAAACATAGCATATGCTTCAAAAATTGAGATTTCATATTTCTAAAGTCTTAAAATACTTCTGGCATTACAATTCCGACTCTCTTAGATCTCTAATAAAAGGAGACAGAGGTAACTATGCAACAAGTTTCATTCAGCTGCTTCCAAACTATTTGTAGTAGAGTCTTCCAGGAGAAAATCACAGTTAGTGCTGCTTTATCTCACTGGTTCCAGTGCGAGTTTCCTCTTGTGTGGACTACACCTCTGAATCATTAGCAAACACTGCTCAGCATACTAGTAGCAGGCAATGGCAGAGAGATTGCAGTCTCTGATGGGTGAAAATGACACTGAAGGAACACTTAACTTGCATTCAGCTTGCCACATATTAACTTTGTATTGCATGATCTCAGAGGCAGATGCTCTCCATAAAGACAAAAAGACATCATGCATGAACAGCACAGAAGAGCTCAAGGAGTGACGCCTTCATGTTGAATTGGAATGTGATGAGAAATAATGCAGGAAGGAGGACACATTTATTGCAAAACTAGAAGACTGAATCCTAAATTGACAAAAAGCCAAGAGCTGAGATTTGGAGGAGGTTTTTAAGCTGTGCTGCTAGTCAGAATGATCTTTCTCAAGTCCTGAAATACCAAACAATTTTAGGAACAGAAGTAAAGAACATGAAGGACTGAAACAAATACCCACACACTCTAAGAATTCACTAATAAAATGCCATTTTAATAACTTTTTACAAGGAATCCAGCTATACACTATAGAAAAATAAACACAAAAAAGACTCTTTGAAACTTACAATATAGTGATGCAGGCACACTTCAGCTGTTAACTTAGTAATAATTCCACATGAGACTGTAAAACATTATTCTTAGTGAAAAGTAATTTCCTTTTAAAATACTAAAATATAGTAAAAAGTCATATAAAAATCTGATGCAAAAGCACTGCATAGACTAAAACCCCTTTATTCAGTTGCACAAGAAATCACAAGTGCCTCCATTCACTAGGGAACAACTTAGAAGGAAGCAATAACCTAGGGGGTTCGCAGTACAGATTTCAGAAGTGTTCTGATCACTTTTTTGTGTTTCGCTGGCGAGGTGATCCTGGAACTTGTCCTAAATTCAAATGAAACAAACAAATATTAGAAAACTGTCTCTATTATGAAGCAACAGGGTACTGTTAGCAGCATGTAATTTCCCCAATGTGCTACATATGAACTACACTGGTAGCAATTACTGTTTTCATGAGCCACTTAAGAACAATACAAAACAAGATTTGAAAGCTTATGAGCCTGCCAGGGCAAATGTTCACACTAAGGTCAGTGTTCATACAGGCATATTTTACACACAATGGGAAGACTGCTTTATTCAGGTCTTTTACTCTTGTGATGATTCAGTATGCATTCTTTGCTGGACAACACGTTTTAATGGAGTATTTTAAAGCTTATTATAAACTGGAAACTTGTTTTGCAAAGGTTTCAAAAACATTCCTTAAAATTCTGCTATATACTAAAAATTTGGAAAATGAAGGGCACTTTCCTCAAAACTGTGAATGAGTTCCAGTTAGGTATTTCAAACTTGATATGAAACAAAATACCTTATCCTATGAAATGCTGTCAAATTTCAGTTTCAATTTTAGAACTGAAACAAATTCAAGCAAACAAAAAAACTACCCACTCTTACCTCTGAAAAACTGTACTTAGTCAAAAAGTTATTCTTGGACTAGTTTTACATATGATTCATAAAAAAAATAAAGTTCCATTTCAGAGACATACCTTACTTATTTCTCCTTCCCCCAGAAATTTTGATTTAAAAATTTCTCTTGACATTCTTTAATTTTTAAGGGATATGTAGGAGACACTTATAAAAAGAAGGACAAACAGGTGAGAGCTCTGGCGGGTAGCCGGGTTCTCCTACCTGGTTGCACGCCGCCTAGTCTTTGCTGGATAACCTCTAAGCGATGAATGTATTCAGTGAGCGATCGTTCAGGATCCTGAGTAGATGCAAGTGATTTTTCTGAAGCTGAACTTATGGATGGATGCAATCTTCAAAGGAAAACAAATTGTTTCTTTTGTTAAAACTCTGGTCGTGCACTCAGATATAATAAAAGTAAATTCATATAGCTACACTAGTTCAATGCAAAGCAAACTAGAACATCAGCACAAAGTTATGTATACCTGGATTTAAAACAAAAGAATAAGACCGGACAGCTATTGTGTAAGAGAGTCAAAAACAAAAGGATGTTTTTGATGAAAGTTGGAGGATCTCAAGCCCACTGCACCAATAAGCACTGGTAAGTCCCACAGGTAAGAAAGCTGCAGTCAGAGAAACTCCAAATGGCCTAGTGTGGAAAGAACCGTTTCTAAGGAAAAGGACTGAAGAAGCCTATCTGCACACAGGTACCAGCCCTCCTACTTCAACAGGTAAAAAAGATCAACCCGAAGGTACAACTCAAGAAAGCTCAGGAAAGCTCTCAAATGCTAAGCTGAGGAGTGGTGTGGGAGGGCAAGGCACACTATGGACTAGGCAATACTAAAGGTTACACTGGTTACAACAAGATTTAGCCCTCAAAAAGGACGAGCAGATGTAACCACTACAAGTGCCTTAGTGTGTTCAAATTACTTTTGGGGGTATCACTAGGAAATTCTCTGTCCATGATCCTCAGATGCTCAAAACAAACAAGAATTTTTTTCTTTCTGTAGCATCTTGAAAGAAATGAAATATTTATCAGATCTGTGAAGACAAATTCCTCTTCTTAAATGTCTTCCCCCAATAAGTGATTAGATTTTTATGAAAGCCTGTCCATCAGGATGATTAAATATAATGCCGAGATTACACACTGACCTGTTATGTAACCAGTAAGAGGATCTGGGGGAGGAGCTCAGAAATCTTGCCGAGCTGGTTTTGCGGCATGATCCAGTATCTCGGGTTGGAGGAGAGTTGATATTAACAGCTGGGAACTGCTGCTGTTTCAGAATTTCTGTTCTAGCACCAGAGACTATATTAAATATAAAAACAGTTAACAAGTCTGCACTGAGTACCATTCAAAGCAGCCTATTAAAATACAATCAATGAAAACCTACAAGAAAAACAGCAAATTTTTTTGTGGTATTAAACACAGCTATGTAAAACACATTATAGATGATTACTTTTTGCCAGAATAAACAGAAGTTCAACACTTTCATGTTCAATATATGTTTCCTGCAAACTGGAAACACTTTCAGTGTTTTCCTTCCCAGACTTGCATTTTCATCACCTGTTATTATATCTGCACAGGAGACATTCCAATGACTCATAGGAAAAAAAACAATTTTTTCGGGAAATCCTAATACCTGTTGTGTGCTTCAACTATAGGTGCAACTGTTGACTTGCACTCTCCTATTCTTAATGTAGGAGAGTAGGTAAGGAAAGGAAGATTAAAATAAAAGTACTTCACATTAGTCCTTTAAATCATCAAAAGAAATCAAGTAAGTTTTAATGAGGCTGCCAAGATGCTATTTTCTGGTGAGGTAAAAAGCTTGGAATGCATTTTAGGAACCACATCACAGAACTACATTGGATTTTTTTTTAAATAAGTATTTCAATTAACTTAAAGACTGAAGAGACTATAATGTTCACATATGTAGAGTGATGAAAAATGCACTTCTACATCTGTAATATGTGTAGGGTTGAAAAAGCCACAAGTATAGCATAATGGTGCATTACATATAATGGAATATTACATATAACATAAATAATATTGTGTAACATTTTAATATATCACACAAACACATCCATAAGGAATAAAAAGGAACGAAGCCATTACCAAACTGTATCAGACCACATATCTGTCAGCTCTAGTTTGCCATTTATGATAACACTAAATAAACTCTAGAAAGTATTTACTGAGTATCTGTCATCAGATGAAGTCTCTATATTTCTGAAACTATATAATACCTTTTTTACCTCGAGCAACACAAACACAATCATCCCATCTAAGGCTTAGATATTTTTGACATTTCATGAACCAATTTTGATACCATTACACCAGGATTTGTCCTGGCTTTATGAATAACTCATGGCAGTAATTTCCATTACAGGTAGGTTCAAACTAGGGGAAAACTATTTTCTGATCAGTTTTATGAACATAATGACTGTTTCACAGCTTGAGCGGTTGTAATAAAAGAGTTGGCTGCTGTTGAAGTAAGTTTTGCAAGTTTTCAATTGTAAGTTTTTACAATATCATTGTAAAGTCAAAATCATTATGTTTAGGAAACAGATTAACAGATTTCTGATATAAAAATGTTACTACTTCTATGCATTTTTTTTTTTTTTTTTAAATCAAGCACGTTACTACCAAGAAATTAGAATTAAAACAACATACTTTTTCAAAACCCTTACCTGAATTACACCCTGTACTTTGAGAGATAGCTTCACCCTGTGTGCTCTTTCGGTTAACTTTGTTCCACTTTTTCACCAGAAACTTTAACCTGGTTAGTAAAACAAATTTTTATAACCATTAAAAACAACAAGATATTTTAACACTATCATTTTATAGATAATACTAATGTTTTAATACTTTGTTAGCATGAAACATATTGAACAACATAATGCAACAAGCCTTGGAGGAATGGAGAACAGGAAATTTCAGCTTGGGTCTCCAGAATGAAATTATAGCCTATACTATTCCTGTGTACAAACAGATAATTTTTTCATGGATGAGGCCTACCAGAGAGATGGATCTATGCATCTCAAGATAAAGACAGGTAACAATGAGCCCGAAAAGATCAAGATGACACTTGAAAAGATATACATCTGTAACTGTCAGTCCCTCTTTCTCAAATATAATACTACTGCATCTATCTCGAAAAGACAGAAGCGACCTTTTAGAAATTTTCATTTTAGCATTCATCAAACTTAGCACTGACTCAGAGGCATTAGTTTGGCCACAGTAATGTTTAGTTAGTTACGTCTGAACTTGTTTTGGAGAAAAAAAATCATTTTAAATAAAGTATTAAGATGAAATGCTGCAAAAGTAATTCAGAAGAATAAACTAGAAATTATCTCCTTTTTTTTTTTTAATATATCCAAGCAAACTGCGTGAGAGTTTTGCTTTCACTGCATTTTATTTTTACCTTGATACAGCGATGATCACCCTGACCGCACATCGAAACTTGGTAAAAGGACGGGTACGTGAATCAGAAAGCTGCAGGTCTGCAGGTGAGGGGTAGATTCCCATACGTGCTATGAGAGAGAGGGTCGCCTGCTCGCAGTCCTGAAATCCACCGAGAAGCAGCAAGAGGTATTTCTTCTGATAAACCAGAGCCTTCCTGAAGCTCTCTGCTCGCAGGTACTTCCTATACAATCTCTGCATCTAGTGGTGGGTAGAGAAGAGGGGAGGAGGATATTAGACACTGGCAGTTTGGAAAATTGTGCGTACGTCTATGAAATCTTAGCTAGGCTAAAGAGTCTTGCTGACAAGAGGGCTACTGGAACAACCCTCTGTACCCAGGGTTACGGCTAAATTAAAATGCTTTACATTTTCTAAAAGTTTCAGAGCAAAATTCTCATATCTGAAACTCTGACACAGTTTTACTCTTTAAGGATTAAAACAGAATTTTATTTGTTAAGTAGTAACCAGAAAGTATATTGGGATGAGCACTCCTCTAACTTGCTTATAATCAAATCTCTTAAAAATAAGAAAAGATTATGAATATTTTTTTGATAATTTTGCACATAGAAGAGACATATGCATCTCTCAGTAGTAGCTGTAGAAAGATCCCAAAGAGTTAGGGTGACTTTTGATAGAAGTTTCTCTCTAACACCATTAAAGTTATACAGGAATTTCTCTGATAAAGGATAATTGGGGAACAGCATTCCCAATTTAATTTGCAGTTTATAATGACATTTTCTATAATGACATTCATCTTTTTAAAAGGCAACTGAAAAGACTGTGGCAATAAGGGAAAGTTAAATGTAATAATTCAACAGTTACTGCTGTCCTCAGAAATCTGAGCTGCAGACTTCAAGGCTCCTCTGCAGCAGCAAGTTATGATATTTATTATAAAGAAAATTCAAATGGAGCCTAAAATAGAACTACTAAATTACTTAACTTTCTCTAGATGTGACATTAATCACTTAGGCAATACCCCCGAGTGATGATACCAAGGACAAAATTCTCCAGAGATTTATATGATCTTGAGCTGGTAACAGTTCTCTCACAAATTTATTTTGCAGCAAATCTGTACAACAGGCAGGACACTGGGAGGCAAGCACCATTATTTTACCTTTGGGCTGGAAGATTCTATCCCTGGCTTGTTTTCAGTTTCAGCAGTAGCTTTAGCCAATTCAGATTCTGCTTGTTTCAAGGCATTCTGCAAAATGCTTTTTTCCTGCTGCCAGGCAGCTCTTTCCAGTTCTTGAAGAGAATCGATGTCATCTGGCACTCTGGTCTGAAAGGGAAACCCAAAGAAAGTGAGCTGTGACTGCCCTTGCGTGCTACTTCCGCAGGCAAACATCTCAAACTGAAGACTAATCTAATTTGGAAGAGAAATCAGTATATAAAAAACAGTAATACAGAAATCAGCAGCACTGTCCAGATGTTACATGGGAGCACGGGAAAATGAAGTACAAACGCAGTTCGTGTTAAGAGTTTAAGAGCTATGTTAATCAAATTGCAGATCCATTCACTATATATGTCAAATCAGCTTTACAGGTATCCTGTACATTTTAATGACAGCAGCCCCCTAGAGAGTTAGAAATGGAAATAAACCATCTTATTTCCTTCCACATGCACAAGATTTAAAAAAAAAAAAAAAAGTAAAAAATGAAAGCATCCACAGGAGTACACTTTAAAAAATGCATTCATATCAGTTTAGTGTTGCTGTTAGTCATCTTTTGTAGGAATGAGACGCACAACTTCAGGTCCAGCTCTTGGGAAAGTTCTGTCTTCATACCCCTCTTCATATTGATCATCAGTGTAACGGTCAGCAATTATATGAGTGGGTGATGCAGCAGATGACAAAAAAAAAATAAAGCTATTTTCTAGGTGATTAGGGTTTTATTTCTTGAAATGAAGTCTATATATTAGTGGCATGAGTACACAGAGCCAAAACCAATCTCCCCTAGAAACTTAATCTAGGAAAAGAAAACACATGAGCGGTTTTAAGAGGTTTGAACTTCCAAGTTAAATTTTGCCTTGTACTCACTAGGTAAGTAATAGTTGTTCTATAGGTTATCTATAAGTTACCTGGTGAATAAAAGTGAATTCAAAAGCTATCTTTTAAGGTATATTTTATACCAGTAAACCTTGGTTTAGTCTTTGATAATTATCTGTAATACTGCTAATCTCTCCTCTTGAGATGACAAACCATGACTGGTTTTTGCAAGTTACTTGACAATTTGTTGAAAGCCAAATGTCTCTGGATGCATACAGAGCAGGAGGCAACACATTGCAGGACTTGATATCCTCCTTGATAATCTTGATATAGAAAAAACACCTGCAATAAGCAAACTCTGTGATATAACAAAAAGTAGACATCTGCTACTAAAACTTGCTGATAGAAAGTTGGTAACTCTATAGGAGTTTCCCCCCTTTTTTCCTCTCCTCTCATCTCCAAAAGAAGACAACAATTTCTCTAAAGTTTTCCAAATAATCCCCAGAACCCCCAAAATACAAAGCACATCTCAAACATACGGGAACCCACACAACACACAGCAACTTACTGATAACCAACAAGTATCTGCCATTTCCTTACCAGAGGTGCCGGAGGAGACAATAAATTTGATTTTACTTCTTTTAATGTCTGCAGTAAAGAGGCTACAGCTTCATCATTCGATGCAGACCAATCATTAACTGTTCTGTTAAACAGAAATATTTTTTCAGCATTAGGTTCATTTGTAGAAATTTCATATTCCCTTTCACTTATTTCACTTATTCCCCCTACTGAATAATGTTTTTATTTTCTGATGCATTTTAAAGTACTGTTTAGTGCACAGCACTAATGGACACACACAGAAATTGGCAAATTTTATTCATTTTTAGGAACAGAATTTCTAAATAATGATGCATAAGGATTTTATCAGAAGTTGGGTGTTTCACACTAGTGCCATATTCTATCACATTACTTTAGGCTGTAACAAACCACCAGTATTTTACTCTAGCAATAAAAGTTACTATCACCTACTGAGTCATTCCTGTCCCCCAGGCTTCCCAAGCTCAGTGTAGGTTCCCATCCTGATCCTGTAGATATGTGAATAACCTAGTTTTTGACAGCTCTCTATTCAATTTGGCACCAGTCTAACAAACAACTCTTTCAGAAGGCTTTCTTCATGGTGGTTCTTTGGAAGCAGGACCATATTCCCAGTCCACCTGAAAAGGAGGCACACAAGCACTTCCAGGAGTGCAATTAACACTCAATCCCAGAAGCTGCTGCTAGGAATAGCTAAAGCATCATGACAGCAACCTTTCAAATGGAGCCAGCTACCACCATGCAACCATGATTTCAAATCAGATAAATCTTGTAAGCACCCAAGGAAATGTATTATTGCTTGTTCCCTTCAGTATGGGGCTTTTGCCCATGATCCAGGTTCAAAGGCAGGACAGAAAGAGAATTACTGTGTTATAAGCAGTGTTTCAATAACTACTCACTTATCTATAGTTTTATATATGAACTCATTCAGACGGACAGCTACAAAAAGCAACTGCTGTCTTATCTTCTCCAGCTGTTGTTGCTGTTGTTGCAAGTGCAGCTTTTCAGCTGCCTTTGTCACAGCCTGTTTGGCGTTTCGATCTTTGTTCAAAGCATGCAAAACTTCTGGCTGAGAATTTGGAGGTGGAAAATTTCGTTCTCTTTCTTCTAATAATGCCAGTATTTCCTGCAGCTCTTTGATTCTGTGTTCATCCCTCTGGTGTTGCAGTTCCAATTTTTGCTGTTTAAATAGAAACAAGAAATAGTGACTTGCAACTTAAAATATTATACATATACACCCTCCCACACACACACACCTTTATATATGTACACAGTACTTCTTAAACCCCCAGACCACTCAACAGAAGATTATAGAATTATCTTTTCTTGAAGCCCTTTAATGATTCTGGATTAGGGCTCTTGGGGGTCTTCTTTATCCATTTTCAGACTTAGTGACTCGCAAATCGCCAAACAGTGCATTACCACCCTCTTTCCTCTAGGGAAAGTGAGAGAGCTGAGAAATAAAAAAATGGGGGAAATAGGTACTCTCACAAACCAAAATTAGGAGCCTAGCTCAAAGTAAGCATAAAGGTATGAAACCTTGTTTGATTCCATACTGCCTTTAAGCCATATTCAACTAGGAGTCTTCTCCATCTGTTAACAATCAGCATTGCCCAGCCCAGGTAAGTAAGTCAGTGTTTATCAACAAGCCCCTGAAACAGCTGCATATAGACAAATTCAGGGAAACAGCTTGTCTAATGCATTTTTCAGAACACTTTGTTTATGCAAAGGAAATATTTCAACTTAAGACCACCATCCACAGGGTTAATTTCCAGTCTGTGGCTATTTCAATCAAGAGGGAGATTTGAGACCCTCTTCACTGACAGAGTGACGTCCCTGACACGGGTGGCGTTCTCACCAGTCTCTCTTGATCTCTCTGCCAGTCCTTCTGCTTCTCTACTTCCGTTTGCTGCTGCTGCCTTCTCTCTTTCTCTCGCTCCTCTTTCTTGTCCTTATCTTGTTCCTTCATTGTCCTGAAGAGCAACTGCAGTTGTTCCCAGTCAGCTTTTAGCTTTGCCTCTCTCTCCCTCTGTGCCTCCGAGGAACGGATTACCTCTTGTTTTTGGTTCTGAAGAGACTCCAGCGTAGCTCGCAATTTCTTGCTGATCTCCCTCTCCTTCTGGGTTTCTTCGCAGCACATCTGCATCTCAGCCTCCAGCTGCCTCTTAGAAAGAATGGCCTTCTGGTGCGTTTTCTCAATGATAGCAGCAAGCTCCCTGGTTCGGGACCTCTCCTCCTCCAGCTGGGCCTGGAGCTCTCGCACAAAAGCTTGCTCTAACAGCGACTCCCTGTGCTGACAAGCAGCACTGTCTTTGGCTCTCATGCTCAACTGTTCCGTCAGGATGCGTTCATGATTCAAGGAATTCAGGAGCTCCAGTGAACGGTTCTTCTCAGCGTCCAAATTCTTCTGCAGCTCAGACAGTTTGCTCTGCTCTCGGGACAGCAGAGCTTCACAGCGCGAGTGTTCGATCTGAAGCTCCTTGCGGAGGTTGTCGTTTACTGTTTGCTCATGCTCCAAGGACACAGACAGCTGACTGTTGTGGACAGCCTGCAGTTCCAGGGCAGCCTGTAGCTTCTGTTCAAAAGAGAAAAGTGCATATTACACTCTAGCCCGAGGACTCATTTGCAGGGCAGGCAAGCTTTCAGCAATGTTTCAACTTCCTTCTTTATCTGGAAAGAAATTCAGGAGTTAACAGTATAGATAAAGCTCTGAAAAAACTTAATTTAAGTGGGAGATAAATGACCTTTGAAAACTCCTGCTATATCAGACCAGTTTCTAATTACAAGTCTCAGTAGCATGCCTGTTACCATCATGATGATAAAGTAACAAACCAAAGGAGGAGGAAAAAAAAAAAAAAAGAAAAAAAAAATCATCCATCACTTTTTTTTTTCCCCTCCAAATGGTAAGTTCCTCAGGGAAATGCTGGTTTAAAAAGAAGGAAAAATCTCAGGAAACAAAGTAGAAGTTAAACCTCTGGGTTTTACAGCCATTTGTTCAAAGAATGCAGCACAGGCTGATAACAATCCATCCCATGCTCTGTCACGCCAGCTAACATGTTATCATTGCCCTTTCTGTAGCAGAAGGGAAGAACGATCCAGTCTATCCAGCCCACAGTGGCTGGATAAACTCAGAATTAGCAGTGCTCCCTCCTGCCTGGGGCTTCTGCACCCTCCCTCTGATCAGCACCTGCTCTCATCTGCTCCTGCAGAAAGCCAGCTCAGACTATCAGGGGGCAGAAATCTGGCACACGTTGGCACCATCAACTTTCTGCAGTGCTGGGCCAAGGGAGGATTTGGGAATGGAGGACTGTGGCAGCACGGACTACAAACAGTTTAAATTAGTCGCAGAACTGTATCTGTGGCAGTGCAATTGCTGTATGCCTTGGCTAAACTGGTCTGTTTGTGGAACAGAAGATGCGAGTGCCATGTCTACTACCCAAGCAGGAGAGAAAAATAAGACCACCTTTCAGAAAGATAAAGGGCAATTCCCCTCTGTAAATAAGACGGAAGGCCAAGAAAGAAAGAGAGTTCAAATTGTGTACTCTCATTGAGGACATCTAACAAGGACTGTTTTGAAGACATCTGATACAGTTGTTTTGGTTTAAATTCACCAAAGGCTTGTGTTGGATCATCTTTCTTCCACCACCACACTGCTTTTTTTTTTTTTTTTTTTTTTTAATATATATATTTACAGGTCTTCTACGAGGACTGAGTCATGATAATATAGGAGAAGGTTGTTCATTTGCTTTCTGTTCAACTCAGAAGAAAGGGAACAAAGGAGACGGGGAAAAAAAAAAAAAAAAAAGAGTTTGGTTAACCTCCAAAAGTATATTGGAAAGGTTCAGGTTCTCTTCTGCCAAGTACATGTATCATTGAGTGATTTTCTTTACAGTCCAACATTTTGTTAGTTCACCTCCCTCGGTTCATGAAGTTAACTGGATTGGAAGCGTTATGATGTAGGGAATTACCTCCAAGGCCTTTGTCTTTTCATCTTCTGTTTTCTTATGCTGAAACTGTCGTTCCTCAAATGAACGTCGTAGCTCTGCTTCCTTCTGCCGTTCGCTCTGCAGATCTTGAAGTGCGGCTGTCAAATCTTGTTCTTTCTTTTCCAATTTAGAACTGCAAAATTCAAAATGACAGTGCAAACCGTGCACAGACCAGATCATTCTTCATTGGTGATACAAGCAAGCCACATTGAATTGCTTTTTTTTCAGATGGTCTATTGGCCCATTTCCTTAAGATGACCTCTGCTATATAGAAAGTAAGTCACTTTTCCAGTTACAGCTATTTAGAACCCGAAAACAGCTTACCTCCCTGCACACAAAACTAGAAATACCCTATTTAGTAACTCTTTTAGTGATAAACTATCTACCTGGTAAAGCAAAGCTGGTAAAAGGAAAGAAAAACATTGCTGTACATGAGGAATAAGAGGGAGAAAAACCACACAAGATTACAGGTAAATAGAAGTAGTTTAGAGCTATGAGATTTGTAGCATCATGAGATGTTGTAAAAGCCTAGGAGAAGAGATGCTAGAGAACTGTGTTTGTCCAAGCTCCGTGCCATTTGCAGACCCAATAAGTATAAAGCTCTTCTGGATCTGCCAAAGTATCCTCAAAAAAGAAAACTCCAAGCAAACAACTAAGCAAACAAACAAAAAACACAAGAACTACAACAAAAAAATCCCCAACCCCCCTCTTTCCCCCACCCCCAAAATAAAAAAAAGAAAAAGCACACCCCAAAGCTGTTTCTTACCTGCACTGGTTTATTTCCCTCTGAAGCTCTTCTAGGGAGTTTTGCAGCCTTCCATTCTCTCGCTTATTTTCACAAAGCTGCAATTTTAGGGCTGAAACTGCAGCTTGCTCTTGTTTCAAGAGTTCACATGTTTCAGAGGCTCTTTTCTGCTCCTCAGCCAGGGTGCTCTGCAAGCCACTTGCAATAGATTTTTCCTGCTGAAGCTTGTATTCTAATAATTCAACTGGGATAAGAAAATTTTAACAATCATTTGCGTTACAGAACACGTGACAACATGTTATCAATTATGCTGCTTCACACTGCAGGTAAATTAGCTGGACTAAAGCATTCTTGTCCAGAGGACTGGTTTCTTTTTAAAGATTATATAAATAAGCAAAGAAGGTGCGCATATACACATCACAGCTTTGCTGTTAGTGGGCCAGGCAAAGTAAGGATATGAAAACTGGATGATGCTACATGAGGAACTGTAATATACTCCAATAACCCGTTACTAATGGATTTTAAACATCATGAAGCAAAATCATGCATTTACTAACCAAAATTTATACACAATATTCCCTGAAAATCATCAAGGGTTTCTGATCATCTTTCTTGGGTTTTCCAGATGTACACATTGGTTGACAAAGAGTCACCCTTAAGTAACATTGCTTCAGGTTACTTTAAAGCTTTTTGTCATCTTCCACATAGACTTATCTTAACCACCAACATTAGAAAGAAGAAAGATCTGTTTCTTTCTCTGTTAAAATCTTAGGAGGGCGTGAAAGTATCATATAGCACTTGTTTCTTTGCAGAACAATTTATTTTGCCTTTCATCTTTTTAGGTAATAAAGGGGAAAAAAAAAAATAGAGAAGCCCAGGTGACAGGAGCTTGACGATTACTACCTTTTCTCCGAAGCTGGTGTTCCTGTTTGCTCCCATGATCTTCTGCGTTAGTAAGAGTTTCCTGTAACTGCTGTAGCTTCTCCTGGTTCTGAAGATGTGTCATGCGTAGCTGAGCTCGAAGGTCCTGTATTTCGGAAAGCAAGCTATTCCTGTCTGAGGAGAAAAGGTGCTCTACAACCATCTGCCGCTGTTCCTCCTGAAAAAGACCCAAATGCCATTAAATCTGAAAAGCTATTCCCATTTTTATCTACAAGGATAAAGCCTGGAGAACCCTTTGTATAAGCAGTTTTATAAAAAGGCGACTTCAAAAGACTATATTGATGCCCCCTTTTAATTCAAAACTTTAAGTAACATAAAAAACATTTCACTGGCTTCCAAATAGCCTGATAGTTATTAATAATAGTTTACACATAATAGTTACTACAAACCATCTGGTCTGTAGCTAAAAGCTCAATATTGTAATGAAACAATCCTAAATATATTCAGGGTCTGTTCAAAATACACCCTTTGCAAGAGAAGCCTGTGATGCTCCAGATGGAAGTCTTCCTCCAACCTACTCCCTTCAACAATTATTTCCTTTTCATTACCACAGTCTCCGGATCACTACTTTCTCTGGCTGCCAGATATAAAAATCAATAGATTTTATAACACAGCACACAGGAAGCCTGAGAAAAAATGGACTCAAAATAAAGATTATAAAAGCACATTGATATAACACAATCTGGATTAATGCGCAAAGTGTACCATTTAGGAACAAATATTATAAAACAATAAAAACTGCAGCATCCACGCGTCATGCCCATATGCACTCTCAAAATAATATATGGTGGAATAGGAGATTTATGAGCATAATACTTTAAGAGGTTTTCTTACTTGTTGTTTCATAATATGCTCCAGTTTTTCCATTAATGAACCTTCATCACCAGAGCCAGGATTGCAGAAGTGAGACTTTAAGTCAATCTGCAACACACTTCTCTCCTTCTCAAACACACTGTGTACTGCTTGGAGAATTTCTCCTCTCCAGTCAGTGGTATTATCCAAATGCTCCTGCAGAAAACAAGCATCCTTATTGGCATCTGTAGCATAGATGTTTAACTTGTAACCCATGTACAGCCCTCCAACATCTTTTAGATGGCCTGCGACTGTAAAGTGTCTTTCATATCATTACTGCATAAAACTACTTTGTAATTTAAGCAGACTAGAAGGTGTTAGAGAGGCCTGTTCAAATCTCAGAAAGGAAAGAATTCCCTTTTTCTCCTGCTCCTCATAATGCATTTTGTATGTTTTTATACTTATTTTATACATACAATTCTTTACTATGCGTATGTAAATGTATAAATAAAGAATTGGTAACCAAGTTCTAAAGGGTACAAGTCATCTCTGCTGTGATACCTTGTCTCCTCTGGCTGCTACCTTGCTAAGGTAATCTCTTAGTGACTGTATAGCATCCAGAAAGGCTCTGCCTTCCTTCTGCCATCCCTCCATAGCAGCTCCACACTGATTAATGCTTTTCTGGTCCCTAAGATCAATGGGATGCTCTGACAAAGCCAATATCTTGCGGCTCTCCTCATATACCATCTTCAGTACCATCTAGGAAGGAAGAAAATGCACAGTATTAGAAGACAATCAACACCTCAAGAGCGTACGAGTGTGATGGTGCAGCTAGACAGTGAAATGAAGGCGGCTGTCCCAGGCTGCAACGTAGACAGAGGCATGCAGTTCCGTTCTACTACGCGACACGAAACATAAGCATCATTTATTAAGCAACATTTACAAGAGAATGTTATCTCCTAACCAATAAGCCTGATATTTAAGAAAACAGTCAACACACACAACATTGAAGTACAAAAAGCAGCCTACACCAATGTGTCTTACTGCTGTAAGTCAATATGCAAATATGACAAAGGATTGCTATTTTACCTCTGTTGTTTTGGAACTTTGCTGGCAATAAACCAAATTTTATCAAGTCTGAAGTCACATTACTAAACCCCAGTGATGCTAGTCAACCCTCATAGGCTAACCTGAATTACATATTTAGACAACCTTGACTTATTGTAGCAAATTACGTGGAAATAACTCCCAAAGTAATCTGTCTAGATAATTTACACAGTGGAAACTATTTCCTCTGACATTGTCAGGCAAAATAATCTCTTTTAAATAAATTCCCTGCTTACAATCTATTACATCATGTGCAGATGTTTCCTGGTCTCATTCCAAGGAAGGTCATAGGAGATTAAAGTCCTTTACTATGTAGATCTCATCCAAAATATCCCAGCCTCAATGCAGAGCACTCTCTCTATGCTACTTGCTTTTACAACAAAAATACCAAGAGATTTTCTTTAACTCTTTGCATTCATACTTGGCACTTTATTGAATGACTTGAATTACAGTTTCTGTAACTGGAGTCAAAATAGTGACTACATCAGGAGGCAATGCCAAAACACGCTACACCTCAGTAAACATTAACAATGGAAGCAGTTTGAAGACTTCAGTGTGCTTCTGGCTAAATACTCTACATCTGAACATGCACTCAGACCTCACTGTCACTAGGTCTAGACTGATGATCCATGAAAGAAACTGAAGAAGAAATAATTCTTTGGCTTTTCAGGTCTCTCTTCATTTTGTCAAATAGCATAATAAAGCCCGTTAGACATTCTGCAAGGTAGTTTATAGTGTAAGTTTGGGAGTTTATAATGTAAAGGCAGCAGCAAAACCCATTTTACATTAGCATTTCACTTCTACTGTTTTAGTTTAAATTCCCTGGAATGCTCACATTAATCACACATTACCTTTAGCTGTGGTGAAAGTATTTCTTTTTCTCTCATGGACTCCATAATATCTGGAACTATCCCCCGGTACTGCAGATAAGCCAAGAAACTAGGATCTAGATGGTCAGATGTGTCTAGTTCCTGCTTTAGCTTAGCTGTCAAACTGGAGCTGTTATCTAAAGAAAAAGACACCCCAAAATATTATGAACCTGAAGGGAACCAAAAACTAGTATAAACTTGCAAAAATAACCATGATTTCTTCAGCTAGTATACATGCAGGGGCATCTCAAGTTAGATAGTTGAGATTTACACAAGATACAGTCAACTAACTCAAGTAAAAAGGTAATGAATTGCCTTTAGCACTAGAGAAAATACTGCAAATAAGGCAGGAATTGCTAAAACCCTGTGCCTCCTTTTCCATACGTAAAAGTTAAAAGACTACTTCCATTAACATGGATATAAAAGTCTTTCTAAGCAAACCAGAAACCTGAAAAAGTACACGAATAAAAGATTGACAAAAGAAAGACTATGGAAGAAAGAAGAAGTGTTACAATATTTTTGAGACTGAAGTTATCAAAAGGAGAAAAGAACCGATAAACAACATTAAACTTACTGCTGCCAAATCCATCACTTGCCATCTCTACAGCTGATGCTGTTGATCTTGTGTCATCTTGCAAATCGGATGGGGTTAAAGTTAGATTATCAGTTTCTCTCATCTGCTTGGAAATAATTTTTAGTATTAGTTCTGTGAACCCAGCTGCGGAGTTTTCAGCAATCAAAATCACCTTGTCTCTGGTGTAAATTTTGGCAATTGCCTTCTTGAGCACAGTGTTAGAGACAGCAAATGCCACGATGAAACAAAACTAGAGTTTCTCCTGCCTTTTTCCCACCCCCCACTTATTACAGTCTTTAGAATCTTCCTTGGAAACAGATATTCCTTTTAGATACTTTTGAACTGCAGAAAAATGAAAGGAATATGAATATTACATATATGACTTGTAAGAAGACCAAAACTATCTTTTGTAACACGAAAAGCTCTGTTAACTTGCACAGTAATGAGGAAATGCTCTCATCAAGGTGTGAGGAAAAAGCCTCTGCTCAAAGCTCTTCACTGGTTGTCTGCTGGGGTGTACTGATGACTCTAACCTTAAGGACACCCAATGATGGGACTCAAAAAAATCAAATTGAAATTATACCACGTCTGCTAATGCTGCAAGATCCAAAAGATTCTTCATTTTCAATTCAATAAAGGTTGCATTTTTCAATATGCAATTTTAATTATTATTCAGTTCACACCCAAACAACCCAATATTAGAATTTTACCTATTTGAGAGAGTCAGTAGATATAATGCTAAAGGTGGCCAGGTTTCCTTCTACTGTGAGAAGGGCACTTGGCATAATGCATCACCTTCTTAAGAGACAGAGTAGCCTTGCACGAGCCAGCAAACCAAACTAGCTCAAATGCTGAGTGTTCATCACAGCCGGCTGCCCACGAGCGAGCTACATCAGCTGCAACTAGACAGAGGTCAAGAGGAACAAGTGGACATGGCCTAACTTTCTGGATTAATGCAAGGTTCAGCTTCACAATGCATTTGCACCAGTCCAGCTATGAGCTCCCATGACAACAGAAGATCCTGCAACCCTTTCCTGACCTGTAGCTGTCACATGCTGCTTCCTTCTTTGGGAGATCAGGCAAATGTGCCTCTGCCCAGCAAATCAGACTAGTCTGAACTAATGAAAGTTCAACTCTCCTTGATTAGTTTTCATCTAAAAGAGTTGAAAAGCTCCAAAGAGTGAAGCAAGCTGAGCCAAGCTCCTTTGGTTCCAAGAGTTCTGGATCCAGCCCGGGGTGGAAGCAGGGAAGCACAGGCCAGAGATGAGGAAAAGGGGCAAAATAAATCCCTTCCTTCCAGCAGTAGGCTGACTGGCCTTGACAAAGCACAGCACAAACTCACCACTTGGATCAAACTCCAAGTGTCTTTTCATATAGGTCACTAATTTCCATTCCGGGTTTTGTCATTAAAAACACCCTAGGGCACCTAAAATGATCTGTAACACAAACGGAGCTTCTAGGCATACTGTAAAGCTATTAATAATAATAATAAAAAAAAATCCTGTGATTCTCAAAAGCACAGCTGTACAGACTTCATCTTCCCATCAAATGATGCAGGCATGAGTACACAGAACATTTCCATTAAAACAAACAAACAAAACAAAAAGCTACAAAGACAATTTGTTTAAGACAATTTTGTCTTGCATTCTACCACACAGATCGAAAGTTTTTACAGTTCACTGAGCGCCATGGTTAAATATCAATTAACTAATTAATTAAATAAAGATTTTGTTCAGCTATGAACACCTGAAATAACAACATAACTTTATCAACACTAGAAGGAGTGGCAAACGTTTCAATACAGCTCCAAGTTTGGTCTAATTCTCTAAGGAGGGAAGAACCAATAGATGATTGCACATCCTGAATGATACTGCCTCTTGTCGGTGCCTAACACGGACACCCAACGGCCCAGAGATAATCTAGCGAAGGGACAGGCCAGTCTTGTCTAAATAGAGTAAAATGAAACATGAAATATAACTTACCAAAATTTTCTCTATATCATGGTCATCATCAACAGAATAGGTGCTTTCAGAGAAAAGAAGAGATTTCACATCTGCTCCCACTGCTGCCTCCTCACTGCCATGTTCATACAGAGTTGGATATCCCACAAATCCAGGAGTATCTTCTTGCACGGATGACCTTGTGGGCATCATTTCAAAATCTGTGCTATCCACTTCCGTAAAGGGAGTCAAGTGAAGCACTGAGCGAAGTTCCATGCTTGTATCCTGCTTTCTCATAATCTCAGGTGACTCCCATGAAGCCATATCCACAATTAAATCCTGGAAGTCTTTAGGAGTGCCTTTATAACCTATGATCAAATCGTGTTTGGGCGAATCGACAGTTTGATGGATTTGCAACATTTGCTGGCAAGACTTTTTCAAATCTTCCTGCTTTTCAGAGTTATTGATCACGTTCAATTCGTGAGTCAAGACCTTTTCTTGCAATTGCTTAGATTCCCGATTTGTATTGTGAATCACTAAGTCACCTCTGATGTTATCCTTTTCCTACAATGAAATAACACATACTAATTGCTCAATGGAATTAAATTTTATTTTACAAACTAAACCCATGCATTTAAAAAAATCTCTCAAGATTAATAATCAGATCATTCTGTGGTTCTAATTTTTGAACTTAAGAATAACTGGAGGAGATTTATTCACTCCTATAAGATTACTGAATTTGTACTACATTCACTATTACACAAAGGTTCTTCAGGGTTAACATTTTGGATCAGCTCCCGTACAATATATTCAAGGTTAAGTAAAAAGCTGCTTAGCTTCTAAAGACATAGGTTCTAATAACACATCTCATCATGGCATTCAGCTATCATGACATGTAGAATACTGTACTACTTCTATTAGAACGAACTATTCCACAGGGTGGGGTCACCCATAATTCATTATTATAAATGAACACTTGCAGATCCAGTTAAATTATTTATTTTGACTCAAGTGTTCTCTTTGATGACCAAGCCTCTATTGCCACAACATACTGAAAGACATTGTGCATTAGGCACGAAAATACCCCTGTCATGAAATATATAAACTTAAATATTGAAAACCCAAGGATCTCCTTGAAAAATGTTTAACTGTCCCCAAATTCCAGCATAACTTCATATCTTTAAGAAGTTTTACTAGTTCTCTTCATGAATCCTACCTCGGTTTCAGCAGAAACTAATTCAGATTTCAGATCTTCTTGATGAGTTGCCGTGTTTATATTTACACTCTCTTCATTCTGCAAAGTGTTTGTAGCCTTTATGTCTTCCTGTATTGCATTTATAGGAAAACATAATTCTCATTTGAGCAATTTCCATATTAGTATAGATTATATATTTTTCATACTTTTCAAATTTCATAATTGTGTCCACAGTAACTATGATTTTACTATGTCTCTCACAACAGATCAAAGAATACCACTTCAAACAGATCAAGATTACCACCAAGACAAATGTTATTGATCCCAGTTAGAACTTTTAAGCAAATAAATATACAAAAGACACATTTTGCTTAGAAATGTATTTCATGTCTGCTTAGAAAATAAATACAGGATAATTACCAACTGAAATCACTGATTTCTTTCTGTATATAGGAAGAAATAAAAGCGTATATAAGGAGACTCTATACCAGTATAGGCCACCTAAATAGCACTTTCATTTCTGCCATTACAACACTGAGAAAAACAAACTATAGGACTTTATATAACACAAATTGGCTTATTCAAGAAGAAAAAAGAATAAGGAAAGAAAAAGTAACACTATTAGAAGACTAACTACATACCAATTTTTCACTTGGAGAAACCAAAACTTCAACTGACTGATCAACAGTTGCTCCCAGTGCTTCCAGTTTCTCCATTCCTTTATGATCTTCACCTTTTCTTTCTGTTCTGGGGACCAGCTTGGGAAGGTTAGC
This sequence comes from Crypturellus tataupa, assembly GCA_034781795.1. Taxonomy (NCBI): domain Eukaryota; kingdom Metazoa; phylum Chordata; class Aves; order Tinamiformes; family Tinamidae; genus Crypturellus; species Crypturellus tataupa. The sequence continues at coordinate 142,150 of JAWLRI010000324.1, forward strand.
CTCTTCAGGACTATCTTGCTCCTTTGACTTGTAGGTCTCCAACTGTGAAATTAGGTCATCTCTTTCCAATCGTAAAGCTTCAAGATCTCTCACATGCTCCCTGATTTGATCTTTCAGTTTTGCAGTGCAACCTTGCAGTTCATCAATTTCTCTCTGATAAACTACTACTTTTTGATTTAGTGTTTGCACCTCAAAATCAAGTCTAGAAACTTCTGACTGAAGATTGTGAACCTCTTGAGCCCGATCTGCATCCTTCTTTTCCAGTTCAGTTTCAAGCACTGATACCTTTTTTATTAAGCACTGCATTTCATTTGTGTCAGCTGCTCTTTGATCTGCCATTGCCTTCATCTGCACATCTTTCTCTAGAATATTTGCTTCCCTCTCTCTAACAGTATCTTCAAGTTCTTGAATTTGAGAAGAAATCATCCTTGCTTCAGCCTCTCTCTGAGAAAAGTGTGTTTGGAAAAGGTGGTATTCTTTCTGAAGCGTGTCATATTCTAACCTTAGAGATACCAGCTCTGCAAAGTGCTGCTTTGATGACTCCTGTTCTTTTTGAAAATTTTGTTCTAAAATTTCCATTTCTATTCTGAACTGTGATTCCTTCTCTTCTAGTTGGTGCTGCAAAGCTTCTCTAGCAGTTGAGACAAGCTCCAGTTCTTCTTGAAGTTCTTTCACATTGGAGAGCAGCAACATGCTTTTTTGGCTTGGATCAGGATCACCCTGACCATCTACTAACCCCTTCTTCAGCTCATTCTGCAGGTTTTGCACTGGTTCTCCCAAACCAAGCCGATAAAGATTATCTTGGCTGTCACTAACTTCGTGACATATTGGTCCAAACTGTGCCAGCTCTTTTTGAAGCTTCTCAATTACTCCATGAAGCTGTTCTACCTCCTCATCTTTGTCTTTATGCAACCTTTCCTGATCACCACGAAGGTGCTCAACAAGAGATCGGAGTTCTTCAATTTCAGATTTTTGGTCTTCCACAGTCTGAGCAAAAGGGTAAGAGTTTTAATACATGCAGGCAAAATTACTATTGTGCATAACAGTTAAAATTATTAGAAGGAACATGTTTTTCTGAATCCCTTCAGGCATTAAGCATTTAACTTGGAAAAAGACTTGTGCACTTTAGCTGGGTACATACTCAAAAATCTCTTTACTATAAGAAACACTTAATAGATTTTATCAGCAATATGATTCTGCGTATTCCTTCCTCCACCCCAGAATTAAAGAGTAGCCATCTAGGAGGTACTCTTACCTTATTGCTCACAGTGTTCTCCAGCTCATGCTGAAGTCTCTTCACCTGCTCATTCAAATGATCGATTTCTTGATTCTTTTCATTAAGCAGCACTTGTGGGAATGACAAAGCTGAGGAATCACTATTATCCTGGTCCTGATTTTGCTTCAGGTGAAGTTTTGTTAGATCCTCCTGAACAGAAGAAACATCAATATGATTACAAAGGACTTACAAAGAACTATGTGCTTTACTTAAATGTTCTTCTCCTTATTATAATGTAACAGAAATAAGACATATCAAAAAATAATATAGCTACTTCTTTGGGATTTATACCACTTAATTAAATTAGCACAATAGTTCTCAATTTTCAAAGTAAGAGACAAACACTAGCTGCATGATCATCAGCCAAGTAGTTTTAAAATTTAGAACATTTGTTCTGGCTGTAGAAGTCAGAAACATAGTGATATTGCAGTAGTATTTACTGAACAGCAACACTGTAGTTTGCAATCGAAAAAATCACTGAAGTTATTGGATGTGCAGGAACTTTAGGATTGCAAACTTTATAGCAGCACTTGCATTTGTCTGGAAAGGTGTCCTAGACATGGCTTGCCACTGCAAATCAACTATTCGGTGATGTAACCTATAAAAGGCTTATCACAGTTTTTCTCACTGCTTTTGTGGAGTCTTTCTTTTTGAGGCAAGATTATTTCACCTTTCCCACAGGGGAAGAAAGTCCCAATAAGTCTCAAGAAAGTGACTTCTTGTGATTACAAGCCATTGTGTAAATTGTCTATCCCATTAAAGGAAAAAAAAAGACCCTTAAGAAGCAGTAGTTACTGAGTAGCTCATAGTATCACTCAGAAACTCAGTATCATTGTCATGTTCAAGAGAAAGAGAGCACCCGGAAACAGCAAGAACTCCATCACACTATCTCCACTGGCAATATTTGCACTTACAGTACCAGTGCCTTTTTCCCTCTCATGTATTAGGGTTTTGGAAAGGTCATGGGCACAAAAGGAAGAGGAGAGGGAGACACCAAGCTCCAGCTCAGCCTTTTTTAGTTCCTCTTAGACTCACAGAGTTGAAGCTAATATCCATTCCAAACAGTGCCCAGAGCCGTCCACATGCAAGAAAACTCTCAGAATTAGAGAAAAAAAAACCAAAAACACTTAAGTTTCTTGCTTAAATCGGATGATCATAGCAGATAATTCCATAAGCATGAATTTACAGCAACATTTTTTTATTTGTTCTAGAATATCAGACATTAGCATTTATAACAGCAATGCAATATTGACAACAGAATCTACCAAAACATGCATTTGTAATATTGCGAGCTAAAGACCACATTGTTCAGTAGGGATTTCTGGAGGTTTAGCTAAAATAACTAAAGCTAAAATAACCTACCTTTAGGTGTGCGTTCTCTGACTGAAGTTGGTTGATACTGGAAGTGCTAAGGCTTTTTTGCATCTCTAATTGCAAATTCAGCTGCAATATCTCCTCATTTTTATTGATTAAATTATCTTTACATTGCTCTAGTTGGTCTAATAAGCTTGCAATCTAAAATAAAGGCACAGTTGTTTTAATTAAATTCCCTTATTTAAGTAGAAAATATCAAATTTAATTCATCATCTTAATTGCTGCAACTAACTAAAGCAAGTTCCGTGGCTTAAACTCTCTCTGATCAGTTTACATGAATAAAATGAGCAAGAAGCTACTGTACTAGCTCCTCAACTGGAAACCAAAGCTTCCTGGTTTTGGAAGAATTACACGGCTGACCGCTTGGGTCCCTGCTACTACCTCCTTTAAAAATCTAAATGCCTATAGTAAATGACTGGGATGGGGGGGGAAGGAAATCAAGGCATGGCCACAGACACAGTTTGGTGCAACAATCTGAGACATGCTAACAACTTCTAATGCCTAATATAATTACAAACAATTCACATGACCGCCATTCTCCTTTTAAAGAGAAGTTAGACCTGCAATACTAAACCTAATACACAGCAATCACTAGTTATATTCACTGACTTGTTCAAACTGTAAAACTAAGATTCAATAATTATACAGCTTGTATGAACTCAAAAGTATTTTTGATTGGCTTAAATTTTGCTAACACACAGAACTTTTCTGCAACTCATGAGACCGCTCCTGATGACTGCAGGGACATACTAAAATGTTGAACTGCTTACCTCCCTATCTTTCATTTCAAGTGCTTCCTGTTCTGCCTGCAGTTGTTCCTTGAGCACTTGATCAGAACTGCCTTCGGTGGGTACTCTGTGCCTCGCTTCGTCCAATTTAGACTGCAGGGCAGAGATCTGAATCAGGTTATTGTACTGTTGCTGCTGCAATGCTTCTTTATCCTACAAGATATTTTTTTATGTGCGTTAGAACAAATTATCAAGACACACTCGATCTACAGAGAACACTCCTGTCAAAAATAATTCATCCCTAAAGAAAATCCTGGTGCCCTCACTGCATTCAGATCAGTAATTGGGACTCCAGGCACATAAAAGAGGAAAGAGGAAGTTACATGCACAAATCATATCCATTTTAGATTTAAAACTGTCATCTGCACCTAATACCACTGGCAGGAGGGAAGCAACTGAAAGTAACACATGAATTTCCTGGGGTAGGAAGGCACCTACCATAAGCTTTTTGGTTGTCCTCAAAAGGAAAACAAAAATTTTTCTTGCCATCACACAAATTCTATCACAGCTACAAGCACCTGAGTCATTCTACTGACACGCATGAAAGGACCAGCATCAAGGAAACCCAAGCAGGAGCAACACGTTTTTTGTTTGTTTGTTTCTATGTCAACACCAAAACTAAGGAGTTATCCACACCATTTTGAAGTTCAGCTTGATATCTGACAATACGCTCCCAATGACAACTTGCAAATCCCGATTACTGCAGTATTGGTCTGCTTGTCTTCAGATCCCCCTGCATTTACTGGGCAGGTGCACCTTAGCTCATGGTGTAAGCACAGTTCTGCGTGCAAAAGTTGAACATTCTGTGGTTGCCCCAGTGATCCAGCAACAACCTGTGCAAAATGGGGCCTTTATGAAACACATCTTCGTTGAAAACATACATTTGGATGCCCATATAGGATGCAGTCTCACACAGTATCTTCTTATTTCTCTTCTAAGAGGCATAGGGCAGCAGACTCCCTAAGTCAACCCACTTTGAGAGCCTCAAAGGTAAATGGAAAGAGATTAGCCTAAGAGGGCCAGCCCTACTGTAGCCTACTGTACCCTACTGGTAAATACATTAGTATAGTCTTGAGTCTTATAGGAAGGTCATGAATTACTTTCTCTATGGAGTATGAATTTGGTTTAAGATTTTAAAGAATGACCAATGTAATGAGACATTCAGACAGCTAAAATCATGTCTCAAACTACCATGAATCAAAGCAAGTATGCTTAATAAAACACAAGGATTTCAGGGGCAATTGAGTAAGAGGTACCAAAAGCAGCATTAGTTTCCAAAAGCAGTATCAGTTTCCATGTTCTTCAAGGCAAACCAAAAGGGAAGCAAGGGGTCATGGCTTCTGCTTCTGTATATTTATATATAATCTAGTCTAGTTAAAAATAAAATTCATTTAAAAATTACTTGTTTTAATTCTGTTTCCACTTTTTTCATCTTTTGTAGTTGCTGTTCTAAATAGCTCACAGTCTTTGAGACTTCGGTACCGCTGTGCTCCAGTTCTCGTATCTGTGCCACCAGTTTCTCTATTTCTTTATCACGTGCTGTGATTTCTTGATGTTTTTGCTCCTTTTCTAATAACAGCTTACTGTAATCATCCATCTTCTCTTTTAGTTCTGCTTGCAAAGATTCTACCTATACAGAAATAACAAAATACAGATATTCAGGTAATGTAACATAAATTCCATTTAGAAAGAAGTGTAATTTCACAGTTAAGCAGGCAAAATTTTACTACAGACAAAACTAGTGCTAAAATCTCAGACAAAAGTAAAAGTAGAGATGTAGAGAAAGGATGAAAAAGTAACTTCCTGATACCTTGTTTTCCAATATATCAGCTCTTAAAAATAAATAAATAAATCTTATTTGCCTATTGATTTTAAAAGTAAAATTATATGAATTATTATGAATAACAACTTTGCATTTGAGCTCAGTGAGACTCAATCATGCACAGAGCTGCAGGAAAACTGCCACTCGTTCATCCCAGTAAGTCACGTGAAAGCAAAACTGAGCTCTGCTAGGTTACAGAGAGGGGAGAGAAAGGACAAAAGAGACATAGGAAGTGATAAGGTCATCAAGCAAAGTGAAAACTAGATCCAATGGGAAAGCAATGGGACTCCTTCTAAAAGAAGTTATTTAGTTGACACTAACAAATAAGGAAGAGGAGATTTTTGCAAAATAAATATTTTATTCATCAAGAGCCTCTGAACTTATATAGTTTCCCCTTCAATATAGTTTCCCCTTCAATATTATAAATTGAAAACACTACATATTAACATAGAACTTTATGTCAAAGTAATGTACAGATATTACTAAAGCAGAAAACCACCTTCTAGGAAACTGCAGAAGAATAGAATTAATTTAACCAAATTAATAATCATCGAGAGTATCACAGATTAGTTAAAAACATTAAATGATTAGCATTACATTTTCAACTGCTTAAAGGTACAGACACATTTGCTTAATTATGCATATATCTTCTTCCTTTCTCATCTCATCAGCAATTAAGCAAGTGTCAAGAATAAGACAGGCGTGTTTTCTAATCTTAGCAGAAAAGCTTTTTGGTATCAAAAATACCTTTAAGATTCTAGTATGTTCTACGCAGATGCTCTTGCTGTAAGGTCTGGGCATATGTCATCGTAATACCAGCCATTACAAGAGTTTACATATGAAACGCATATTTTTAATGCCACATTGCTTTGTCTCAACCATTCATACTGCCCAAATTGAGCAATTACTGACACTACAGCTGCACGAGAGCTCTAAATCCCGACGTTTCATTTCGGCACAGACTGCAAACGTACTGCATCCTACTCATAACTGTCACGAGCTTGTTTAACTCTCTGGTGTGCCTGTTTCCTTCTCAGGTCTGAAGTGTTTTGAGAGAGGTTGCAAATCACGACAAGAATGAGCATTAAGTTTAACAGATCTCTTTCTTCCCTAATGTACATGTCTATTCAATAAAGTAGCTTGACAAATATTCCAGGCATAAGTCTGGATAGAAAGCAAGCTATGATCTTAACAGTCTACCATACTTGACATGATTTTTCCTAAATCTTAGGAAAGATGAGTACATCCACAGAATCAGAAAGAACGTATGCCAAAGCTTCCACAAACGTGGAACTTCTGGGAAGATGTACAAACATTCCTTCAACAAACCATATGGCATTTGAGAAAGAAAATGCTTTAAAAAAGGAGAAGCATCTGATCTTTGCCATAGTATAACATGTTTATCTGATATACATACAAATAACTGTATCTGATGTTCTTAGAAAATCTTAATGCCAGATGACATTCATGCAAAAGAGAAGCTGAGACAGAAAGACATGTAATCACTCGACTTCTGCTAGGACTTCCTTAGACATCTGCAGAAGTTAGAGAAGGCTGGTAAGAATGTGCCTGCCAGCACAGAAACAAACTCTGCCAAAGATTCGTTTGTTCATGGGAAATGCACTTCTAACACTGAGGTCCGCAATTTCATAAACTGTACATAAAAAAATAGATAGAAGCGTAATTAAATAGGATAAACATTTAAGTTTTGTTAAGAGCCGTGTCACAAACAAAACTTGAAGGCTGAGGCACAGTGCATCATTGACTCCACTACTTTTATCTCATACTCTGAACACCAACTTACCTTTGTATCACAAAAATATTTTACAGCAAGTAATGCATGCAGACGCATGGAACTGCATCTCAGCAAGAGGCCAGCAGAAGGAAGTATTTATAGACAAGAAATCAAACTGGAAGGAGTTTCCCACCTCTGCCACCTCCTCTCCTACCCTTAGATATGTATCTTTATCTCTAAACCTAGCTGAAGCAGATTTGACACACGAAGAATAGAAAGAAGCCAAAATAGATCTAATTAAACAGAAGAAATTGAAAGGAAAGGAAAGAAGGGTTAAGGAGGTGTTCATGCTGTTTTCCATACCTGCAGAATCAATTCATAGTTCTGTACAATGTTCATTTATGTGAAAACAAAAAACAAAAAAGTACAAGTTAATCTTTGAAAGCACGTCTTACATAAACAAGCATCTTGAGAAAAAGGACTGATTTATAATATTAGACAGGACAAGGCATATAAAAGTAAAGTAACACCCTTTATCAGACCAACTACTATAGCTGGAAAAATTAAACAAGTTTTAGGACTCAAAAATCTTTCACGAAGTGTTGTCTATAGAGCTGAGTGCCTATATTTTCTCAGTGAATTTAAAACAAACACAAAGATTTTGAAATTTTACTATAACACATAGGTCCCCATGTGACACTTCCTTCCATAACCATATAAATTAATGCAAGTGCACCCTTGACTGTAGAGATGTAGTTAATCCATTTACAAGGTGCATGTGTGGGGAAACTCAGCTCCCTGGGTGATGACAAAGGAGGAAGTCACTCAAGAGCAAGTCCCCTGGAAGATGCAGCTTTTCATACTTAATTGTAGTAAATGGAAACTCCCTCAAGTGACTAAATATGGTTTTACTCACCCCATATTCTCTGGGTTGTCCTGAAGTCTGAGATTTTCCTGTAACCTTTAACTGTTCTTCCAGTTTCTGAATTTCTTGCTGAAAATCATCACGCTCGTGTTCCCTTTCTATAGCTTGCTCCTGTCGACCCACCCAGAGAGAATGGAAATATTTTATTAGAGAGTAAACATCTATTAAAATATAAGGTAGAGGAAACTCTAATTTTGCAACGAGGAAATTATTTTTAAATAAGTTAGCACTTCCTTTAAGGGGCTAAAATTGCAGGCAAAGAGGACAGTTTTTTCTCCAGAGTACATAAAAACCCTCACCAGCAATTAATAAGGGAAAAAATATCCGATAAGACAGAAAAGTAAGGGAAAAAAACTTTTTTTTTTTTTTTTTAAAATAAGTCTGCTCCTTACAAGACTAGAATACAAAGGTCTTGATTTTACAAATGGCAAAGTACACCTTATTTGAGTACCCATCTTTGAAGTCTAGGTCACCAAACAGGAGTAGCATTTACCAAGTAGCATGTAAAAAGTGGTATCAAGCTTGCTTACGTCCATGAATTGTCGCTGATTTTTAAGCTGTTTTTCAAGGACTTGAATTTGCTGCTTTAGGTCAGCAACCTCCAGTAACTGTTTAGCCAGGTCTTGGTTACTATGCAACTGTTCTTCAAGTTCTACCTCCAAAACCTTCATTTGGGAGCGCAGGTTGGAATGATCTTTTTCTGCCTGACACTGAAGTTCTAATTTCTCCTTTGCTAAAAATTCCACTTCCTTAAGCAGACCTAAGTAAGAACATAAAAATAAAAACAAGATTGAGGTGTCAGGGTACACAAACCATTTTTAAAGAGATTACATTCAAGTACTTTTGGCAGCTAAAGCTTTTTTTTTAAAAAAACAAAACAAAACAAAACAAAAAAAAACCCTGAAACATATTATTTCGTTAAGGGACAAAAGAAACTAAGACATTTACTTCCAATTGCATCTTTGAAAATTGACTCTAGGACTACCATATTTACAAAACAAAAGGTGGATGCAGTAGAAAAGATGGATGTCTTCTCAATCCCAAAGTGAACTTTGGTTAGAAATATCCAGGGCCAAAGTTCCACATAGCATCTCCCCCAGAACCTTTACACTTCTATACTCTCATCTCAATCAACCTTACACTTCTAGAATTACTCTCATCCTGACCCCTCAAGCCCAAATTTCACACTCCTCCTGCCCCAAATCATCTTACTCCTCCCAATTTACTTCCCTCATGCCACATCCCTAACCCTCCCACTCCTCTTTCGGTCGCCCAACCCTGCCAGTTTTCAACATACATCTGCCAGTTTTCAATGTAGACAGACTTGGAACTCTCTAGGGCCTGAATCTGTCAACATAGAAAGAGAGGCCTTCCCATTAACTGTGAACATTAAAAATAATGCCAGTATTGCAGATGTATGATTGGAGAAGACAACTGGTGAAATAATCGACTGACTTGAAGTCTAAATTCAGAAATCACATTGGGTTAAGTCCTTGGGTATATCTATTCCTCAAGAGCAAGGAGCATGCACACGGAAGCAAAACAGAAAGCAGAAAGGAGCAGCGGCAGGCAGCAAGCCTCTGCTTCAGCGAGTCTAAGAACTGATAAACATTTGCATCATGAGATGCACCAAGCAAGTCATCCAGCAGATGTATGACCCAAAAAACATGCCAACCAGAGTCTGAATCCAGGTAAAGAAACTACATAGCACTTGGTGAAAAATCATTTCTGTTGTGTCGCTAAGCATTTCATGAGGCAAGAGATGGGAACAAAATAGCACCAGCTGTACTCCGCTGTACTTGCTTATTCCCGGTGCACAGAGAAGAGCAAATCATACATGGTGCTTAATGAATCAACAACTTCTTTTTAGCTTTGTAAGCAGCTCTATTACTTTCTGAGAAATAGAAGGCTGATTAGATAAAACAAATAAAAAAAAAAAAAAAAAAAAAAAAAAAAAAAAAAAAACCAAAAAAAAACCCACACAAAAACCCCCAAACAAACAAACAAAAAAGCAGAGCTGTCTCCTTAGTCAAAAATCCAAGCTAGGAGACCTAATGTAATTAGCCTATAAAAATTTGCAGGAAATTTAAAGTACTTAATACCTTGCTAAAATACAGTGCTCTCTCAAAATAAATGCAATCTACTTGAACATGTTTTCCTTACTCAGCTCCCCCAAGTGCGTATGTACAGCTTCAACAAAAGTGAATACATCATCAGATCACGGAATTACATCTTAGTAGGGGACAAACTTCCTATTTTATTAACATAAATTCAGATCATGCAATTCCACTTTGGCAAAGCCCCATCACCCTCCTTCCCTTCACTCCAAAATCACCATTAGCAAATGCCAAGCTACAGGTGAAGCACATTGCATTAGCAAGGTCATTCTACTCATATTAGTATTCATATAATATTCATATTATAGATATAAAAGTGGCTTTTTCAAGCCAGGTCAATCAACTCCAAACCTTATGATTTTATTTAGCATATTTTCCAAGAAGTCCAAGCCAGAGGAAAAGTACTACAGAACACTGGGATGGGGAAAGGGGTAGATTTTAGGGCTCAATTCTTGAATATCACTGTCCAAGATCTAAAAAATTGGATTGCAGCTTCACGGAGAATGCCATTCCCTAAGTACATTTTGTCCAGATTAGATACTTTCCATCACTGAGTAGGCAACAGCAAAACAGTGATGTAACTGCATATACAGACAAAATTCAAAACATTAAGAAAAGCGTATTTTGAGTAGCCCACAAAACCTTATGTATTTACCAGCTATATATTTACCAAATTACATGCTTAATACTCATTTGAGTCTGGGGAGGAAAAAAAAAAAAAAAAAGAAAGAAAGGGGAGAAAAAAAATAATCTCTTTCAATTTGGCATCTACAAGTCTTCAGCAAGTGTTAAAGCTATGTCATCTTATTGCTGGCTTTTCCATTTCTTCTTTCCTTCCGGTATCCTACATCCTTTCCTTCCAGTACCCTTCCTTAGCTAGTCCTTACCACTCCTTTCTCCCCATCTTTTTTTCTTTTTCCAGATCTTTGGATCCTGAATACCTTCTGATTACATTTATCTAGCCTCCGTGATACATCCTTCAGTTCTTCCCCTGTTTTTTCCTAGCTCTCTATTTCACAGTCTTATTTCTTTTTAATTCAAGCACTACTACCACCCATTGTGAATCATGAGAAGCTCACAGCAAGTTTACAAATCTCACTGAACTCTCACAGGAAAAATGGAGCTGACCAATACGAAGGTAACTGCATAATGCACTTTAAGGTCTTCAGCAGCAAAACATCTTTTAAAAATTGATCAATGATTTGAGTATCTCTAATTATTTTCTGATGGATCACAGATATGTTCTGTGGTGCCTTTTTTGCCAAGACATTCATAATCCCAGTAATCTCTTGGGCCTGTTTATGAAGTACTGATCCTCTTTGCTAAAATAAACTCAAAACCATTAATTCATTCACTTGGTATTACAGCAACAAACACAAACACACTCATTATTACAAACCTGAATCTCTTCTTTGTGCTACATTAGCAATAGGAGTGCCTAGAAATCAAAGCATACAAATGTGTACAAGACAAAAAAATGACACTTTGAGCCATTCCATCTTGCATATCACTAGAAATTCATTCATAATGGCTGGAATGCCTACCTTTGAATTAGGTAAAAACACTTCATCTTATTTAGGACCTGAAGTCCCTGATCGCATATGTCAACCCTTGTCTACAGCTGCTTTTACATTATAACCATGCAAGTTTGTTGCCAGACAATTGGCTATTTACCTATGTATTTTCTATGACAATATTCTCTTTACATTTCCGGTTTTCCTCAGAGAGAGAAGCCTTAATGTCCCCCTTTTAGTTCCTGGCCATTGGGATTTAAAGCACTAGAAAAGATCTCCTGTCTTTGTAACCTGTTACATACTTATTTCTATGACACCCAGAAGAAGCCATGTCCCACAACATCACAAAATTATTTTGCATTTCCTTTGAGAGGTATTACTCAATGCCATATTCATTGCTGTAAAATAAGCAAAACATGCATTTATTTTCAATTGCAGCCCATTGAATTCATTTATTTTCTACAATCATTCCGCATAGAAAAAGATATTTTCCCCTGTCTCTTTCCCCTTTTTTGGCAAATATTAGAGATTCTGCAAGCCAGGACATTTTATGTTAGACCACCATCAGATTTGTTGCATTTCTCTATTAAATTTTCTCTTAAAGCTCCCCTTAGCTTTTATTAAGGTGTCTATGAGAAGCCAGAGCAATAGACAACCTCAATGCTAACATACACAGGTATCTTGACTGCGCTGTATTTGAAAGGATTTGTGCAGAGTCAAAAGTCGAAAGGAAGAGCAGGGAAGGATGGGAACGACAAAAATCAAGACAACTGGGGAGCCAAGAGTTGGAAAAGAGTTGAAGAAGGGCAAGGGGAAGAGCACAAGAGAAGATGATAAGAGAGACATGAGAGGCACATAAGACCTTTAGAGTGGCACAGTAGGGCTGTAAGAAGTCTGCAACACAGTCTCCTGAAAAGGGGACTGATAGTTGCAACACATAGAGTACATTCTTTATATAAGATTTGAGTCCACAGTGTGAAGTTTTAGACTGTAAATATAGTCTTCTTTATCTTCAGCAACAGGGAAATACATTAGAAAAAAACTGTTTCCCCTTGTCTTTACTTCTGACTTTTCCAGAAACTATGTACAACTATCTATTATGTATTACATTCAAACAGAAGAGATGGAAGGTTCACCTTGACATTAGCAAAATTGCAAGATCAGTGACCCCAAATGACAACAATTCTACTGGAAGATGATACACAAATTCACTGAAATATTAGAAAGACACTATGGCATGGTCATCAAGCAATCTCTTAATTTTCTTGCATAATCAAAAGATAACCTACATATGAATATGAACCAGTTTATTATATTAAGATTTTTTTGGTCTTTAATGAATCACTGCTGTCACAGCTAGACTGTGTGCTACTTATTTGTACTGTAAATTGCATAGTACTGGCTTCCAGTTGCTGGACAAAGCTCTGATGGCACTCAGGGGTGCTGAAGAGCTCCCCTTTATCGAAATCCAGTTCCCTATACAAGCTTCAGACACTTAAAAAAGCCCAGGTCTTCCCTCCTACCATGTGCATGGGAGATAGGAGTTAAGTTATTCAGATAATTTTACACTGCTATGTCCTGCCTTCCAAGTGTAACTTGGCAATGTACTGGATGACTGTCTTTTTGTCTTTGGCCTTCTTACCAATTTGCAAGGCACCTCCTCACCTTATCCCCTCCAATGAAGCTACCTCACTCAACTTTTACAATCCATATGCTTTCCTTTAAAGGCATTAGCAAACTCTGAGCTTAGTCATTAAAGACTTCCCACAATTACCCTTCTTGATCATGTGTCTGTGTTTTGAAGGACAAAACTAGGGAACAGAAGAAAAAAAAATATTCATTGTATTAGGCTGCCTATTTTATTACTTCCATCAATATCAAACTAACTCCTTGACCGCTTTCAGTATTAAGATGCTTTCAGCTCAAACTCTTCTGTCCACACTGCATTAATTAATTAGCATTCCAATTACTAATTAATTATCCATTGTTACCAACTTCCTTTAGTTCTGTTCCTAATGCATCCCTCTTATTTACTCAGGCATCGTCCATTTCTAACTAAGCAGAAAATTACAGTAGTACTCTTTACTAGCAGTATTATCTTCCAAAAGGTGAAGTACCAGCTGCTTTATTGAACTTTCTGTTTTTATAAGAAAGTCCTGCTAGCCTATGTCCCAGGCTGAGCTACACACTAAACCAGTAGTCCAAAAATGGGAGTGCTATAGAGACAAATTGTAGCATGACCTCATTAGAAGATAATTCCCTTTTTGCCAATTTTCATACCCACACCTCACCGAGAATGGCCTGTTCCTGAGTTAGTTCCTGGAAGCGCTCACGCATATTCTCCAGTTCCACAACAAGACGACGTTCAGATTCTTCTTTCAGATTCAAGGCCTCTTCCAATGCAGCTTTTTCTGCAACATAGCCTTCAATAATGCCTAAAATCCCAAATCAGAATGCAAATAAAACACCAGATAAACTCATCTTTGGAAAAACAAACAAACAAAAAACCTGAAAACACGATGATTTAATCATTAAATAATGATTTAATACAAACAGCGAAAGATGACAGTATAAAATTATTTAAATTTATATTGCACTTAGACTTTCTGAAATGACTTAACGAATAAAATGTGTCAATTACATATTTTGATGGATTTTGTGAGTTTGCTACATCACAAGATACCACAAACACATGAAATGTATATGAAGTTTGTTCAGCCCGAGATCATCTCCGGACAGCCTGATAAAATGCCTGCCGGGGCCTATGATTTGAAGAAATGGACTTCCTCCAGAATAAATAAACAAAGAGATGAGATGCTAGATTCAGAGACCAAGAAATCCATGAACGACTCACAGAAAGCAGGAAGGAAATATGATTTTGGAGAGACCAAGTAAGCTTAACAGAATATGACTGAAAAAAAAAAAAAAAGATAGAAAGCAGACACCCTGCTTTGGGAGAAGAGGACTGCATCCTAGAATGTGGAAACGCTTAAAGATCCCCCTACACATAGTGAAGAATACAGGCCAAAAGCAGTAGACCTAAAGTTTTAATCATCGTGAGGGGGAACTAGACTGAGGATGCACAGTCTGTGACCCATGTTGCGTCCTATAGCCACAATCATTTTTCAATAACAAAAAGCATTAAATGCACGCAAAACAAATTCATAGTTCCCAGATAGAAGGTCAGCATCATTTTATGGTAACGTGACACCACCAGCAAGTGTGAACATCTTTATGGCTTGTCTGAACATGTATTTATCAGAACAAGAGAGTGGTCAGTTCTCAGCATAAACACTGTAGTAGAGATCTGGTTATTTTATTGCGAAATGCAGCATTGACCAGTGCAGTAACTCAGGGGCACCCTTCCCGAATATCAACAAAATATATATGGACTACATCTTTAAAAATAATGTCATTTTAATAAAAAATAAATAAAAAAAGACACAGAGTTTTGTAGGAATAAAGCACTTAACACACGTTTTAGAAATTTACCTAAGGAAAAAGGAGCATAGTATTTCAAAGCAATTCCACAGTCACTCAAGAACTATTACAGAGAAGAAAAGTATGTCTACTGATGAGAGTATCTTTTTTTTTTTTTTTTTTTTTGGGGGGGGGGATTTTGCTATAAGACGCATTTTTGTTTTTTTCTGCTTGGTTTTGGCACATGTTTCATTCGTAACAAGACAGTGTGCATTATTCAGTTCTCTTCAAGTAGAAAAGGAGTCCTGCTACATGCCCAAGTTTTTCTTAAGTCTAAGTAACTCATGTCTCTGGGGACTTGAGCAGATGACACAGATTTTTTTTTTTTCTTTTAAGAATGTCTAAACTAGCTATTTGTCAAAGAAAGAAGGAGCAAACTTTTCATCAAATCGTTGCATATCTCACATCTCTGGGGGTTATGTTTTAAAGTTCTCACAATGAATCGAAGCAATTCAGTTGTCCTCTTGCAGCCAAATGCTACTGCACTGTGTTTCGCTCTGGATCATTATGCTTTTGTTTATAAGCCTGCTGCTACCTTTTCCCTTACGTTGGCATTCCTCTCCATTAGAGTTTTTCAGAAGCTACTATTAACAAAAGCTAAAGCATACAAACAAAAGCATTTTTTCATTAATTCCTGCTAATTTAAAGCTTAGAAACACAATATGCTAACATGATATGATATTAAATGTAACTTTAGCTTCATCACAATGGTGAAAAACACATTCAATAGCTAACCACAAAACAGTTCTCTGCTGATTAAAAGGCTCGAGCTTCCTGTCTCCTCTTACAGTCTCTTAATGCCTACACTACCATCAAACATTCCTTTAGCTCTTGTTGAACCCTTCTAGGGTCAGACTGGTGGGCTTGTTTAAACTAGAAATGTATTTTCTTTTCAGTAAGACAAGTTCCCATGTTCAGACATGCAGGAATGCAAAGTGCTGTTTTAAAGATTATGATATTTTTCACACGCAGTCACTAGCTTACGTATAGGAATAAACTCTATCATGCTTGCCTCAGGTAAACGCAATGCCAATGAAAGAAAATAAGTAGTAAACTTGCAAGACAGAAGACCCATGCTTCAAGTAACTTAGGGATTTGAAATGCAAAGATGAATTATATAGGGAAGTCAACAACAAGAAAAGGACAAAACATCCCCATATTATATATATTTTAGATATTTGGAGGAACGGGTTATGAGCAAATAACATTGGAATCTCTTCATCTTGATTTCATTTTCTTACCTTCTGCTTTATGAAGCTTTAGTGCCAGCTGATTTTTGGCCTCACTTTCCTCAGTGAGGCACTCCATTAGTTCCTGGTGCTGACTCACAACTTGGGCTGTTTCCCGATTACGGCGGCTGAATTCTTCTTCAAAATGTGCATGGATTTCATGAGTTTTCTCCAGCTAAAAGAACACAATCACCACACCACCCCTAGGGTCAGTTTCTGCATAAAATTACAACACTACAAGCATTTAAATGAAAACCTACTCATCAATTTTTGCCCCTACATATCTTGCCTTCCTATGTACAATGTTTTAGAGTTCAAAGTAGACTACAGCAACCCCATTTACCTTATTCTGGTGGATAGGACACTTCCCATTAATCAGCGAAGCATGCTTGAAGAGGTTGAAGAAGGCTGATTAGCTGAAGAAGGCTGGCTAGAATCCAGATCTACCAAACCTACCAAGGCTTGGGCAAGTCCTTCAACCACACAATGGTCATACGCTACTGGTAGCAACATCAGTGCTCCAAAGCACAATTTAAGATAGAACTGAGACTTAGGTTTAGAACAGATTTTTAAAGACTAAAAGTTTTGCAGAGGTTCTTGTCTCAAGGTTGCACAAGATACCTAATGAGAAGAATTTGAGATCTCTTTCTTTTCTTTATACTTTCTCTTAAATTAGGGGATTCCTTAATGAGCAAGCTAATTACTGTAGCACTGAACTCAATCCACTAAATGCATACATGACACAGGCATCTACTTCAGCTCTTTGACTCCTTTTATGACTCCCCTTGGAAACTAAGGGGGAAGTCTGGAGCAAGGAAGACTATTCCCTTGGTGGAATATGGAAGAGGATCAGGTTAGGAACCACTTAAGCAAACTGGGTGTACACAGATCAATGGGTCCAGATGAGATACATCCCCTAGTGCTGAGGGACCTGACAATGTCATTGCAAGGTCACCCTTGATATCTTTGAAAGGTTGTGGTGATCAGGAGAGGTACACAAGGACTGAAAAACAAGTAAATGTCACTCCAGTCTTCTATAAGGAGACTGGAGGACAACAGGGAAGATCCGGGAAACTCCACACCAGCTAGTCTCACCTTAATCCCTGGGAAGGTGATGGGGCAAGTAATGCTAGCTTTTACTTTTAGGCACATAAAGGACAAGGAGGTGAGCAGGAGCAGTCAGCACTGATACACAAAAACAGAAACCATGCTTAATCATCCTGCAAGCCTTCTATAATGGAATGACTGGCTTGGTGCATGAGGGAAGCGATGTTGTTCACCTTGACTACAGTCAGGTTTCTGACACTGTCGCCTGTAACAGCCTCACAGATAAGCTGAGGAAGTACGGCCTAGATAAGGACACTCTGAAGTGAACTGAAAACCAGCTGAACTGCTGAGCTCTGAGGGGCATGATCACTGTCACCAAGTCAGATGGACACCAGTCACTAGTGGTGTCAGCCGGGGGTTGATACTGAGGCCAGCACTGTTCAATTTCTTCATTTAATGACCTGAATGTAAACAGTGCACCCTTAGCAAGTCTGCAGAGGGTATGAAGCTGGGAGAAGTGGCTGATACCTGGCAAGGGCTGCACAGCCATTCAAAGGTAACTTGACCGGCTGCAGAAGTGGGCTGAGAGGAACCTCACAAAGTTCAACAAAGGAAGTACAGATGCCTGACCCTGGGGAGAAAGAATTCCTCTGCTATTAGAAGGAAAAACATCATTAAAGTCTCATTTACAAGAAGTATCAAACAGGGACCAAATCTGCACTCTAAGTGGGCAAGGATGGACTCACCAATAACTTGTGTATTCAGACAAAATATTTCTCCTCAAAGTAGTCAGCCCCACAAGGCACTTAATATATCAAACTTTAAAAGAGATTTTGCCTGTTTTGAGTAATTACACATCTATATAGCTAAAACATTACTTTACCTGTTTAGTTGATTCTGTAACTAGTTCCAGAAGTCTTTCCACTGCTGTGCGCAAGCGATGACAAATTTTCAGTAGCATTTCTTCATTTTCACATGCCAGGTCTGGATTTGCAAAAACACTTTCACATAAGTATTGGCTCAGTTCAGATCCCTCATCAGTCACTGGAGACAGCTGGTTGTGTTCTGTCAGAGTTTCCTCCAGCAGCTCATCTATCAAGAACAAACAAGCTATTTCAAAATAGAGAAAAACTACACAGGATCAGCCACTGACTGACATCAGGGAAACTGTTTAAGATTGGAACATCTGTTAAAGTAGTACAGCAAGGTCAAAAGTTGTCAACGTTAAATTACTTTGATGTTTACAAACCAGGATACTCCTGCTTCGCTATATTTAGGCATATTGTGCAAGCTGTGACACGTGTTTGAGATCTCTAAAAATGGGGCATGTCCCCAGGTTTCTTTACCTGAGGCTAATGTATTCTATCCTAAAAAATATAAAATAAACAAAAAATACACATAATTAAAAAAAAAAAAAAAAACTATAATCTATTTGGTCTTTTCCAGAACAGTTTAGTATTTTTGTTATTATAAGGATAAAAATGATAAAATAGTTATGGGCACAACCTTAGTGCAGAGAAAATTTAAAACAGACAAAAAAAAAAGGTTGTACCAGGAGATATGTCTGTACAGAATACACTCCACATACAAAACATTAAATATTTATATGAAGTATTAGCCTCCTCTGTATAATATAAAATGAAATGAAAAAGCATTTTCATATATTCATTATATTCAATAATACTATGTAACAGCACCCAACAAATTTGTACTCACCTTTTTCTAGGTGATGC
Organism: Crypturellus tataupa; assembly: GCA_034781795.1. NCBI lineage: Eukaryota > Metazoa > Chordata > Aves > Tinamiformes > Tinamidae > Crypturellus > Crypturellus tataupa. The sequence goes on from JAWLRI010000324.1 coordinate 161,190, forward strand.
TTCTGTTTGGCTTTAAAACATTGCAAGAATCCCATTTCTTCCACAATACTCTGATTTTCTTTAGAATCTCCAGAAGCCAGACTATCATCAAGACAAAGACCAATTTTTCTGCAAATAAGATCCTCAACAGCTATTGTGGCTTTCATCAGCTCCATAAGCATTTTCAAAACATGCTGATAAGATTCCTGCAATTTTTTCCTAAAAACGAAAGCACAAACACTGCAATTTCTCATGCAATCAATTTCAAGACACTTAGAACATAGTGAAAAATTGACAGTTTAAAATGGGTATCTTGCAGTAGCATGAAAGATAACCTTGAAGATAACTCACATGTTTCACAAAAATATGACCATTTTTCAAAGGGTAGGTTTGGCAAAAGCCTTTGCCTTCCCCAAAGAGACTCAGAAAATCATTGCAGTCACAAGCATCTTCAGCTTTCACATCTACGGAAGCATCAGTAGCATCAATATAGTGATGCTACAGATAGTAGAATACTGTAGCATTGATATAGTGGCTAATGAAAGCTATAGTCATGTGGTCATGAATAGTTAGTTTCAAGAAAATACATTAAGAGTATTTCTGAAGTGTGCAATGTTAGACAATTCCTGCTATGGTTACTCATGCCAAATCTGAGTAAAAGCAGAAATACTTGTTGCAGGTACAGAATATCCAAGAACTTGGAATCTTTTATACTTCAATATTGTAAAGGACACTGAATTATGCAGAGGAAGTATCACTGAACCCTGGAAACACCAATAACATCAAGAGGGTTTCTTAAAGAGAAGGCAAATTTTTCCAAAAAGCTTATCCAGAATGATGGTTTTCCTTTAATCCATGCATTTCAAACAAAGTGCACCGACTTATGTTAAGCTGAAAAGTTTCAAAAAACAAGAGGTTTTCTCAATTTCCTTACTTTTGCCTAGATTATGAACAGCAGAAACCCCCAAACACCAAAGTCTCCCCATCAGTCCACACAGAAAAAGAAATGGGAAAAACAAAAAAACTCTCTCACTATCCAGATAGTTTGGTACTAACAAAACTTAATCATGCTTGCAAGTAAAGTCAGTATTATCAACATCTTACATTTTGTATTTGAGCAGATTAAATTTCCTTTGTCCATTTATTTGTAAGACGACAGCCAGAAATTACTAAGTATTATATACCTTAAGATGTACAAACCTTTCATCCTGGGATTGATTAATATCAGATCTCAACATGGCTACCAGATTTCCTCCTTCTTGGTTCTCTCTATCTCGCCGCTGAAGGAGAGTCTCCAGTTCTGAGTTAGTCTCCTCTATTTGATGATTTAAAGACTCCACTTTCTTTTCCAGCTGTGGAAAAATGTAGTTACGACACAAGAAACAGAAGCCAATCAGTTTCTCTGAATTATGAACTTACTATTCATCACTTTCTATATATTAAATCATCAACTATTTAGCTGTGATGCAAATTTGCTTCTCAAACTACCAAAAATGAAGGATAGCAGATAGACTAAAAATGAATGGTTACTATTTCACTTTACGTTGACCAATGTGGATTTTGCTCAAAGCTGCTTCACCTCCATTCATATTCAGTGCACACAAGTAATGCAAAAAGCATACAACAACTTCATGCCACACTTCTTCAATTTGTTTTTCACTTGTTTTCACTGCTCACCACTCAAAGACATAAAAAGCACATGTTCACAATGCAGCACTCAAGCCTGAACAGCAGACTGATCCAGGATCAGTCTTCATTCCTTTATGTGCTATACCAGAAAACAAGCTCTACAAAACTTCTAGGAAATGTTTTCTCTCCTATTTGTGTTCAGATAACATCTCTATCCCATATGAAAAGGAAAAACATACACATCTCCTCCAAGATTTGGCTAACTGAGACATTATCCAACAGCAATATTATACTCCATGCCACACGCTACCAAACAAACCAGTACTATAGCAACAAGTTTGGCCTCAAAATCAAGCCAATAAATGAGTCAAAATACCTATAGAAAAGCATTCTATTCCTTGGGCAGTTTTCACACTACTCAGTAAACTGTTCATGAACAGAAGGAAACATTGAGTTTTTTTCAGCAGGAGAAGGTTTTAGCATTACTTTTACCATTTCCTAGTTTTTCCACTAAACATGAAAGTCCAAGAGCAGAGTATGTCCACCCCTTCCCTGCCAAGCTGTAGCACTAAAGAACTAAAGCACATTTTTCTACAGATCTTTCCTGGGATAGATACAGATGGCATCAATACACAGAAAACAGAAAGCAAAAAACTGAGCTTTTTCTATTAAAGCTGTGTTAATCTCACTGAAAAAGGCTGAAGAACTCTGAAAAGGTTAAGGTATTTTCAAACTACTACCAAGTTTCAGTTTCCTTGTTACTGCAGCTAACAAACACTGCGCATGAAGCCTTGCACAATAGCAGTCACATAGAGTTATGCACACAGTCCTTTCACATGCACCTTGAGAAAAGAAAAAGTGCTGTGTTAAACACAAACAAAAAAGAACGCTTAAAACTTAGGTTTAAGTATTTTCCAAACCTGCACAATTATATCTGCCTTTTCCTGTAGTTGTACTGATAACATCTCCTTCTCCTTTTCGTGAGCAGCCAGCACCTTTTCCTTCTCCTGAATCAACACCTGCTCCTTGTCATGCAGTGAAGACTTTTTTTCAGCTTCAAATTCCTCCTGCATAAGTAACATACACTTTGGATTACACACACTTTACCAAAAAAACCTTCTCCTCTCCTAGAAACAAAAGCACCCCCTTTAAAAAAAAAAAAAAAAAAAAAGTACTGTTCAAATCAACTAGCAGCAACTTACAGTCTAAGCTTCATAACAAACAAAATTATGCTCAAACTATGTTTTAAGAGTAAACAGGTAAACACATTATCATGTGCTCCCTGGTATCTGCATAATTTCAAATGTATGGGACAGTGATGAGGAGTAGAAAGAAGAACCGGCTAAATCAAATTGTTGAGAGAGAGATGAGACACTTGGAACAACCAAAAGTTATGTGTGGCTCTGAGTTCCATGCAAGATAAATAATTTACAAAAATAAATCTAAAACCTACAATGTATATTTACGTTGTTGAGTGTTCTAGCAGTTATTACATTGGATCTTGCTTACTTCAGTGGGACAGATGTGCTCTAAAAGAAGGTCCTGTCAAATACCAGCAAATGAGAGACGTGAAACAAAAAAAAGCCCTGGGACTCCTTCAGGGAGAGGCTAAAAAAGTCCTGGTAACTAATTGCTTCTGTGATGATCAGAATTAGAAGAACAAAGAATAGTTTCAACTACACTGCAAAGTGCACGCGCAAGTTCACGTGTTAACAACACGCTCAGTACTGAAAGATCCCATGCTTTTTATTGGTTAACAAAGAAAGCATTTTTTTCCCAGGACATGAAATGCTTTGAAGTTCATTTTAGTTAGACCCACCTTTAGCTGTGCAATTTGCTGTTCAAGTAGTACCTCTGATTGACACTTTAGCAGTTCAATCTCCTCCTGGAATTGAAGCTGCTGCTTCAATTTTACCTCTTCAAACTGAGCCAAAAGAGCTGTCCTCACAGTTTCTACTTCAGATGCTGATGCAGAAGCATACATCTGCAGAAAGCAATATAAAATATTTTAGCTACAAAATATTTTAGTGCTACAAAAAAAAAAAAAAAGAAAATCAAGTCCAGCTAGACTCTTTGAGCACTTTCACAATAATTCTCTTAAATCCTTACAGCTATACAGAACTGTTATTTAGCATATCCAATTTTTCAAATTAGCAAGCAAAAAAAAGTTATAAAATAACAAAGCTTGTGATGTTCAATTATAGGTAGATAAAGCTCAATTTTGACTGGTGACTTCTCCTAATTAACAAGTGTAATATATACTTTTAAAATAAAGAAGTCTTGACTGCTTGAGGCTACTTGCATTAAAACAAACAGTATTGTTAACAGACTCAAGGATTTTTTTTTCCATTTCAATGTTAATTAATAAAAAGAACTTATTTTAGAATTTACTAACTTAAAATGCACTACGAACCAAAAAGTATCAAGTTTACACATAAATATCCCTAACATCAAATCAAAAGCAAATATATGTAGGGAAGTGTTAGCTACTACAATGTTACTATGAAGAAAAGAAGAAATTGGTGTTAGCAAAGGTTGTTCCCTTATACAAGCTTGTAAGTTAATGACCAGAATTATTAACTATTTATGTTCAATCAAAACGAAAGTCTATCTTTGTCTCATCTTATCTACTAGTACCAATAAAGTCTAACAGCACCTACATAAAGAGTCTTATTTCTGGGATTAATAAAACTGAATTTATTCAGTTTTAAAGTATAACTTATTTTAGGTTTAGATAGATCATTCTGACCTCTTGCTCATGTTCATGCTGTGCTTTTAGTTTCTCCAATTCTCCTTGGAGCTCCCTGGAATATTCTTCCTTATGTTTCTTAATTTCTGCCTCATGAAGATCCTGAAGTTCTTGGAGTGCTTTTCTATGCTTTTCCTCCATATGCAGTACTTCCTCACGTAACATATCCAGGGCTAGACGTTTCTCTTCTTCCAGCAAGCTTCTTTGATTTTGAAGAGCTCTGTTCAAATCATCCTAAGTAGAATTTAAAAACAAAATAACAAAAATATAAGCATTTTTTGTACCCCATTTATAAGGCACAAGTGTTGCTTTAGAAGGTCATAAAAGTGAGTATTAACATTGACTCCTGAATGATGAAAACACATGTGCCATGTCTCAGAAATGGTTTCTTCTGTCTCAGTTTTTAAACTTCTACTTCTTCCTTTATCCACAACAGTGTTCCTCACCATTATAATCTTCAAAAAGCGTTTAGAATTTGTTCTGTGTATGTGGACACTCAAGAACAATTACAATATAGATTTAAAATTAGTTAGTTTAGATATGCGAAAAAAATGTCCTTCTTGTCCCTTGTAAGGCTTTCTTCTTAGCCTTACTGGACACAAAACACACAAATTTTATATTTGGGAGGTAGAATGGTATGAGGAGACCAATCAGGAAACAGTACATCTCTTCATCTGGAACATCCTGGAGTTCCAGCAGTGAGCTAACTCTCTTACCCCTTTGCCTTGGAAATATCCTGAGATCATTTTTTAACCCAGTCAACAGCAGAGACCTCATACCTCTACCCTGGCAATAGTGAAATTTTAAGTATTTTTTAAGGACTTAAGACTATGCCCACTCTCTCACTGTCTGAGATCCTCAAATGAACTGTTTCTGGCTCTCAAAAGCCTAGCTGGGATCTTGGAGATCACCTTTCTTTTATTCTTCCCCTCAAAACTGTGCTAATACGCAAATTCTTTAAATTTACAGAGTTGTAGCTAAATCTACAGCCTCCAATTTAAATTATGCTAAGCATTTATCTCAAGAACATTTCCCTCATGCTGACTAGAAGACTCCACATTTTCAGTTTTAGTTTCCTAACCCAGCTCAGAACATGCCACACAAGCGTTAGTGCTCGCACAAAGGAGCCTGCAGAAACACACCCCAAGAACAAGAAAGGAGGAGGGGATTTCCACCCATTTCAACAGTTTCTCATACATAAGAAGATATCATTAAATCTCAACCTCTACGCCAAGTTTTCTTTTAACTCACCTTATGAGCTTCCTCTGCTTCAGCAGCCATGGCTTTAAGTTTCTCCATATGAACAGTAGCTAGTTCAATTTTCAAATTATTTTGTGAAAGCTGAAGTTCTTCAGCATGCTTTAGTTTCAGCATCTCTATCTCCTGGGCCAAGCGTGCTTGAGCCACTTTATCCTGTTCGTGGAATTGTTGCGAGTGATGCGTCTGTAGTTCCACAAGAGCTTGCTTGTGCTCTTCTCTTATATTCTGAATTTCAGATAGGTAGGAAGACTCCAGGGAATCCAGATTTGATAAGTGTTTAGTCTCCAGCTCATCGACTTGGGCTTGATGCTTTGTCTGAAGTTCAGCAACAAAAGCTTGAAGTTGAGCCTGCTGTTTACTTTCTAGAGAAGATTTAAGTATCTCAAGTTCAGCTTGGTGCTTTGTCTGAAACTCAGCTTTAAGAGACAAAATTTGCTGCTTATGCTTCTCCTGTAACTGCTGGCTTTGAAGCTCTAGTTCATCAACATGATTCTTTTTCAGTTCCTGGAGAAGAATCTCTTGCTCGCTTGTGAATTTCTGAGTCATAGCCTTGTGTTCCTCCATAAATCTAAATTATTTCCAAGAAAATATTGTCATAACAGGCACTGATAAATACTCAACTAATAAGAAGCAGGTCTTACTTAGCCTCCACAAATTTTACTTCTGGACTTCACATGCAGCATTAATCCAAAGCAAATTGCAGAGATGATTTCATAGCCACATAATTAAGTACTTGCATGATATTATTACCAAGTAGACAGGCACTCCTGTTGAACTGCTCACTAATATAAGGCAGCGTTCACTCTAGCTCATTAAAGCAAACTTAAGAGGGTAGCATGGAAAAAGTATCTCTGATAATGTGCACAAAACAAGATGAATTTCAGGTGCCATTTCAAAGACAGTTTGAGCAAATATTGTCTGATAAGAGCATCTAGGACATAACAAATATTGTACATAAACCAAAGTTTATGTACACTATCTACATTTTGAACATGTTTTCTGCAAGCAAACAAGCTGCCAGAAGAAAAATCTTTAAACACAAACTGTTTAGATCAAGACATAAAGACATTTTGGATCACGTGCAGGATATTGAGACTCTTGAAACTATCTCATCTATCTGGGACCTGTTTGAGGCTTGATGCCGGAGATTCAGTATCTAAAATAACACATTCGCTGTAATCATTAACTATAGTATTTTTAGATATGGATATCAATAATTAAGTGATTATTTAAAGACTAAATTTCTGATTTCAAAGTTTTCTTAGTGTAATTATCTCCCCAATCTTTTCTATGAGCATATGTTTGGGGAAGGAAGAGGGAAGTTTATAATGGCATATGCCAATACAAAAATGCATTCGTTTGAATATTTGCATACTGCAGAGAAGGGAGAAGGACACACAGACAAGTAGTGGCAATCTACATCTCTAACCTGAATTTAATTTTGCTAGAGAATATTGAATGCAACCCATCAACCTCATCTTTCATTGGATATCAAAAGCTCTATTTACTAGAAGAAACCTGCTCAAATTCATTTGTTTGAAAACTCTTAAACAAAGTTTAGACAGTTTTCCATTTATATTCCTATATACTTGCTTCTAGCAGTGTCTAGTGTTATTAATAAGCAACAAGTAGAACTAGACTAGATTTCACTAGATTTGCTAGACTAAATTTAATGCAAATATATGAAGTAAAACCATACCGGAGACCTTAATGAACAACATTACTGTTGGTGGGTAGGATAAAAGCTTTGCATACAGGAATTAGCTAGTGCCATCAGGTGACAAACCTACATGCATGTCATTTCTTTAAATAAAAAAGCAAAACTGAAATAAACATTAGCTCTGATTATTCCCAGCTAGGAATAAATCCCCAAATACACAGTACTTACTTGTTTTGTGTTTCCAGGAGTTTAAATGCACATTCTTCTTGCAAACGAAGTGTGGCTTTTTCCATTTCTTTTGCCATAAGTGTTTTGGCCTCTTGCAGCTCTGTGACATACTGCTCCTGAGATTTCTGTGTAGCCTGTGCACTTGCAAGACTGTCCTCTAATTGTTGCAAGCTGTTTTGCTGCTCTTTTACCAACTTCTCTAATTCTACAATTCTGGCAGCCTGCTGATCTTGCAGCTGATTCATTTCAGTTTCAAGAAGTTCAAATTCCTTTTGTAGATTTTGCTTCTCATGTTGTGATTTGTTTTCTAGCTCTATACGCAACAGCGATAACTTTTCTTCTGTTTGGATCCTCTGGTCCTCATTTTCACGCTTCCATTTTTCCTCTTTTTCTTTATACATCTTCTCTATTTTCTGGACTTCCTCTCTAGCGCACCTTAATTCAGTCTTGTGATCTTCAAGTAGATTGTATTTTACCTGCAAATAAGAGTTATTAAAAACGCGTAAGTATTAGAACCGAACTGCAATATCTGTTTATAAACTCATAGATATTTATGGTCTTGGAGAGATTCAGTTTTTGCAGTTAAGTCATCCTTCCAAACAAAAGTAAGGCTGAAATGGCAGCTTACAGGTAGTTTGATTCAACCCACTATTAAAAAGCAAGTATAGACAAGTAAAGACAGAAGCCAAAGCAAAAAAATGTTTTTTCAATGACAAAGTCAGAAAGAGATCCTTGTAATATCTAGAAATAAACCATAAGACTAAGAAAACAACAGGAAAGTCTCTTAAAAGGAAGGAAAAGCTAATAAGAGATGGTGTAAGTTTTTTTTTTTTTTTTTAACAAAGTCCTTAGTTAATATTCTGCTCTTCCAAGTATAAAAAAAATGAAGAAAAATGAGTATTTAAGCATTCATTTACACAACAACCTATATACTATGAAATTCACAAAGCAAAGTTTGGGCCCTGGTAACCAAGAGCCCAAATTGATGAAATCAACTGATGAAATTAGTCCACTTCACTTCTGCAAAACAGAGACTAGAAGTGAAACAAACCACAGGTATTTCCAGACAGTGAATCCTCACGCCATCCAACCCTGTTCAAATCTATCTATGCTATCTCTTCTCTAGCAAGCAAAGCCACAAACATGATATTACAGATGACAAGGAGAAGCTAACAGTACTGAATGCTTTGCTACTGAAAGCTTTGGGTGATTCCTCATGTTATCTTCAAACATCTGCAGCTGTTGCCTATGACTTTTTCCACAGAGTTTTTTTTTCCCCAATTTGGAAAAGGATACACATACCTCCTTCTCTTCAAAGAGAGGGTGAAAGAGAATTTGGGAAATATTAATCGAATTCTGATATGCATTTAAATATTGAAACAGGTTAAAGAATACACTAACATCCAATCTAACTATATTCTCAGATAGAATAGTCAATTTAACGGATAAAGAGGAAAGACACCAAAGTAAACCAAAACAGAGTTTGCTGTCTGATCATTTCTTTTTCCTCAGAAAACCTGGAGTGAAAAGTTACTTCCAGTCAATGAAAAGGTGCATTGGATCAGTACTTGAAGCATTTGCCTTCCCACACTGTGCTCCTGAAGAAAAATTAAGCTGTAGGAAACCAAACATTTAAGGGCAGAGGGCTCCGAGTCTTATTCCAATAATTTGTAGGCACGTAGTTCCCTTTCAAGACAAAATTACCATCATTAACTCAAAACAATTAGAGAGAAGTGCAACTTGTATTTCACTAGGCCTTCTCAACAGGATTGAATTTGCCCAAATCCATATAAAACAGCACTTTAATACCAATTACCTTTTCCATTTCTTCTTTCAGATGCTTTTCATTCTGCACAGAAATATCTTTTTGTTTAACAATCTCTTCCTTTAAGTGCTTTATTTCTTCTGAAAGTTCTGCAATATATTGCTTCTCAGACTGGAGGAGAGAGACCTTTTCCTTATGTTCTTTCTCCAGCACAGACATTCGCTCAGCTACCTCCATTTCTACTTGTCGTGCTGCATCTTGAGCACTCTGTAGCCGCAGTCTGGTGATTTCTGAATAAACAGTAGAACAACATGCTGGAACTGATTTTCTTTTAACGGGTCTTATTAATTCACAGCAATAAAACAATGCTGAATGTTGCTAGTTGCACAGTTTATCAGTAGACACACCCAGCTACAGAACAAGAAACATTTATCAAAACGACTTCTGTTCTGCTCCACTTCATTATCAACATTGGCTTTTATCAATACGAACACACACAGAATAATGCAAAGAATTACATCTTATGGCATGACTTCCCTTGTACCAGCAGCAGTCACAGCAGTTGACCTTTGTGGACAATGTAATGACAGATTACTGAACGTTTTATCTCCTTTTATGCACGTATTCTTTAGATAAAGAGAATTGCCCCACCTGCCCCTCGAGGAGAATTCTGTCTAAACATTCTCACTTGGGCAGGTTTGATACTTGGTCTAATGGAGGGGAAAAAGGGCCATAAATATAACTACCATTTTTAAAGGGTTTGCTGATCCTTTCAGCCAACATAGAGTAAATAGTTACAAGTGTCATATGGCTAATAGTGAGGCATGAATGACAAGTTCAAAAAGTATATTTTACTATGCTCCCAGAAAGATGTGGCAGATACAAGAACTACCGTGATCCCTTACCTGAACCTCAACAATACATGCATTTAATATTGAAAAGATGCAAAGCAGTACACTTATAGAAATTATAAGCTTGTATCCTCCAAGAAAAGCAGCAACTGTAGAAAAATTATATAAAATCATGATGATGCAGCAAGTTTCATTAGATTGAGCCAGAAGACGGTCTTTACCTGAATTTTATAGCAGAAGTTAACTATTACAAATTCTGTCCCCCATAAATAGTTTATTTTTGAAAAAAGATCATCCCAATATTTGTAACACTTGTGGAATACATAAGGGAAAAAACATAGATTGCTATAAAATTCATTAAATAAAATCTTACAGAAGAGGTATGGAACCTCTTTTGTAGGTTCCATACCTGCAACAGGAGGAGGAATGTTGGAGTTAGTCGGAATCTTAGTTAGTTCTTAATTAGTTAGTTCTCCAAGAAGAGACAGACAGGAGTTAGTCTATTCCATAGAACAGACTATAGAAAAAAAGAAGCCTATTTTGTATGAACATAAAGACACCATGGCTGAGAGGCAAGATAAGAACATTTCATATAAGTATTCTTTTATGATTTTACTGTGCTGCGCTAGGCATCAAGAATGGAAATCTGATAAACATTTTAGCAATTGCTCCCCGGTTTTAGTAAACTTTACTTCAAAACAACCAACTTCAGGTCATCACATTCTTGAAAGTTAACTCAGCATGCCCAGAAGAGCCAAAAAGCTAAATGCCCCGTCCCAAGGAGGAACAAGCTTTAGGTGTTCCCTGTACTTTACAGTAAGCTAATAACACGTTTTTAAATTTCTTCAAATAAGCCTTTAGATATATTAAAACAAAACAAATCCACAAGTAGCTTGATATTTTACTTTCTAATCTGTTGGTTGATCTTACCTTTGATATGTTCTTCTGAAAGTCTAGCACGGAGTTGCTCAAGTTCTAGACAATGCTTTTTCTTCATTTCCTCAATTTCTTTTATATATTCGTCCGATAGATCCATCTTCATTTTCATTAGGTCCTCCTTATACTGAAGTGCAAGGGAAGACCTTAAGGTATCTAATTCACACCTATGCTGTTCTTTGAGCTGCACTCGCAAACAGGCAAGTTCTTCCTACGCAAGAAATAGATGAAAAACACACTTTTAGTTGTGAAATAACCATGCCAGAAATGATTCAATGAAAACACTACATGAACCACACTGTAAAACACCTTCACAGTCATATATATGCTTTCCCCAAATCTGCAGTTTTTGCTCTGTCACGGCCATTCTACTCTCTTCTGTGACAACAGAGCACCCAGAAATAAAGATACCCTGGAGCCATGACAAAAAGCAGATCAGAGACTTAGCGTCTGTTTGAAAGTGTATCAGAGAGGGAAGTCTCACAAGCATTTGAATAAAAAAAATAAAATCCTCTCTCACCACTGAAAAACTCCTCTTAAATGTGTCTCAGAAAATAGAAGTTATGATCTATGAATACAGTTTCATGAAACTAGATGAAAATACATGAAAAAATGACTAAACAGAAGAGAGATTAAATTAGTGTCTCAAGTGGCAGCAGTGAAAGGTACAATTACTACAAAGTTCAAGACAAGAGAAACAATATGAATTCGGTAACATGTGAGGAAGAGCTCCGATCAGAACTCACTCTTCATGAGCCACAGGGTAACCCAAAGCAGAACTGCAAAACACCAAAGTTGTTATGCTACGCTAAGAACTATTTAAAGCTGATAATTTACAATAGACTTGAAAAAAAATTAATGAAGCCTTAACAAATGTCTCAAATACAACTTCAGTGGTTTTCTAAAAATGGGAACCAGACATCAATTTTTATATGGGTAATGTAATAACTACTAGAGCTTTAATACAGAAAAAAATTACCTTATGTTGCTCCAGCTGTTGATTTAGTTGGTCAAGTATGACTCTCCTCTCTTTTTCAGTTGTCTCTTGGAAAACTGTGACGGAGGAACTAAGAGAACACATTTTTAGAAACTTAAGATTGTACATGTCAAAAATTAAGTTAAATGAACTTGTCAAACTTATGATACCGTACTTAAAGCAGCTACACAGGAACCATAATAGCTACACAGGAAAATATCTTCCATAATCATGACTTTTTTCACTGGTATTCTAACTTCAAATCACGTTATCTCCAATCTCAACACATTTAGAGGCTAACATCATACTTATATTGAAAAATTGGGAGCATTGATCATAACCTGAGATTAAAGGAAACAGAATAGATCACCTGATATCCACTGCTTGATCCTGGCTCACATCCGACTCCAACAATGAATATTCCTTCAGTTCTTGGAGTCTCTGATGCAGCAAAGTCAACTCCTCTCTGTAGTTTTCTTCAGCTACGCTCAATTTCTTTTCAAAATAAAGTCTCAGTTGTTCTAATTCAGTTTCATGCTCACGTTTCCTTTGCTGTCGCTGCTGTTCAAATTCTTGCTTTAAACGTTCTATTTCCTCAACTTGTGATGCACGGGCCAGGAGCTGTTCTTTTAACTCTGAGATGGAGGCAAGAAGAACACAACATCTCACTGCATCCTTAAAAGTATGCATTCTGTGATAATTAGTCATATTTTAGTTGTTGGGATCACTGTAAAATACTGTAAAATATTCCCTGCATGCTACATAAAACAAACTTTTGAAAGACAAGACTTTCTTTCCTCAGAAGACAGCACAAATGTGTTCATTGCTTACACTGCATTCAGGGAAACTAGTAGCATGGAAAGAATCAAACTACCAGCAGATCATTTATCATTTGCATTGCCTGCGTGCCCCAATTTTGAGTCAGCGACAGGCAGAATCCTGAAAAAAAAAAAAAATAATCCCCACACCTGCTTGTGGTAGCAACCAGGAAGACTAATTTCCTCTTGCAAATTTGTTGCATATTTTTC
>JAWLRI010000324.1:174350-185451 GCA_034781795.1 Crypturellus tataupa
AAAAAAAAAAAAAAAAAAAAAAAAAAAAAAAAAAACCCACACACCCATGCCCCACCATACACACTCAGAAAGAAATTACTCTTGGACTAAATTAAAATAAATCTTGCACTATTTTAATGATGAGTGGGCTACTCACTTGACAGGTTTTTTTTTTTAAAAATGTTCTTCATTAGAGAAAAGTATTGTATTAGGAAGAAGAAGATAGAACTAAGGGCAAAAATCAAGAAGGGAGGAAAAAATAAGTTTCCCAGATTGTTTAGGTTTAGCTTAATTCACACCAAGACCTGCTGAAAACAGAACTGATTTTAAAGAAGAAAGAGCTTAGAAGAGGGAAGCAGCTTACGCTAGTAAAGAAAAGAAACTTCAGAAAGATTTTGGGAAATGATTGAAGACACCTCCAGAAATTCCCATGCTGAGAAAACATCTAGAGGAACACTCCTGAGCCTGTGGTTTGACTAGGAACTCTCAAGTGTGGTTTGGCAGCAGCTCTCAATCTCATGTGCCCAGCATGCAGCCAAACTGAGGGAGTCATCTCCAAAGCAAAAAGGCTGCAGACAGTTATGCTTAGGCGCTGCCCGAGGGCCTTTGGGTGTTGCTGACACCCAGGAGATGTTGCAGCATGCTCGCAAAAGGGGAATGTTCAACAGCAGCCTCCCCTGTAGGTGGGCAGCATATTTGCTTCGGTCCAGTCAAATCACAGTACAAGCTGGATGATGTCTAACAGCCAGGAAAGACCTGGCTGAGTGTCAGTGTTTTAGTATAAACCAAAAGAACTGCAAACTTGTGGTGAAAAATTCTCACAGCAAACATCAAAATAGAAGGAATAAGTGAAATCAGCATGTGGTTCAACCCTGCTTTCAAAGGGAGCAGTTGCCAGGTACAGATAGCTGAAGAATCAAATGACAAGAGACTAGTAAAAACAACAGTGACATAGGTGAGGGAAGTCCAATCTTGCACAGATTTTGGCTAATTCAGCAAAATCCACAGGCACAAAATTAACCCAGGAAAGTGTTTTACAGTTTTGAACTGACATTTTTACATCAGAGCAATGATTTACCTCTCTGGCTGTGTTTTTGATTCATTACAAGGAATTCTCAGACTTGTAAAGTGCATTTGCAAAACATCACTCAACGAAAGAAAAAGCAGAGTAAAGCCAAACACCTTTAAGATTTCCACACACAAGAAAGATGTATTCTCACCTGAAACAGGGGCTTGCTCTCTGGTCTCACCATCTCAAACCAGATGAAGGAAAAATAGAAAGATTCCAAAGAATTCCAAAGAATGATAAACGTGAGTGATTAGACACATGGGAAGACATTTGAAATGTTAATAAAGATTAGGACTTCAGAGAGGGAATAGAGGAGTTCTGTTAAATACAAAAAAGTACCATCTGTGCTATAATTCTGTAACATTATAATGAGGATTCAAAAAGTTGCAGTCTGAGTAAAACCACCTAAATCAGAATATTAATCTTTTCAACTTATGACCACTATCTTTTTCTTTCCTTTTTTTGCTTTTAGATTTTAAGTTAAATATTGCATGGTTGTTTTTTACTAAACTTTTGCATAATGTGAAGGAGTGGAATTCTAGGGCATCAACACAATTATAGAGCAGCAATAACTGCAACAACAGTACTGATAACAACATGATGTTCGTTTCCTAGTCAAAGACAATTAAAATAGAAAGAAGTTTTTCTTATTTTAGGACATTAATAATAATAATAAAAAATGACAAGAGTGAATGCTTCCCCACAGGCATAGCATGCTTGACCTGAGAAAAATTCCCAGATATCAGACACTTACCCACTTCTGACTTCAGAAACCCATGTGATGTGCCCAAATAGTAATACATAATCTTTTGTACACATCTATGACTTTGCTGTGTTTCTGGTATATGACTAAACATCTCTCATATCAAAAATGAGTACTTCAATATGAGCTAGAGGCAAAAAATAAAATGCATGTGTTTCAGTCATACCACTTAACTCCTGTCGGTTTGCACGGGTGCTATTGAGTTGTGACCAGAGTTGCTTGATTTCTTCTTGTGACTGAGTCTTTAGTTCTTCATGCGTGACCTGAAGTCTCTCCAGCTATGAAAAATGTATTAATTTTTTAATATTTTTGTTCCAATTGCTTCGTTAATATGCAACATAAACAGTCCTGTCAAAAATAGGTGGAAACACTCACTAACAACCACACTCACACCTTCTAATCTAGATTAGCAGAGATGATGAGTAGCCCTTAACTATTGGTTAGAACCACTCCTTCAACAGAGCAACAGATCTGCTCTTGGTGTCATATTTATAAGCACTGGCAAGAATAAAGTATCAGAAAATGCTGGTATATGAATACAGAGGAAAGAATGACACTGGAGTGGTATAAAGCTAGTAGCTCTGTTCAGAAGACTTTGAACCAGAAGACTTTGAATATTCCAGGGCACTAATCTACTTTATTAGATACATTTAACTCTTTCAATAAAATCTTAAAAGAAAAAAATATATATGTTGCCCAATAATATGCATATTGTACTTTTTTTGTGACCTTTCAAACTAATGATGTCTTATTTACCTCCTTCTGAATATTCTGTTCCTTTTCTTGACTTTTCAACTTCATATCATCCAAGAGCTGGTTATGTTCAGTCTGAAGCTGTTCACGTAATTTTGTGATAGCTAACTGGTGCTGCTTCTCCAAATCTATACATTTTACTACAAAATAAAAAATGAACTCTGTTCAGCAGCCAGCACAGTGGTGTAACAATTTACATGATTAAAACAGACACATAGAAACACATGCAACCAAATGAGAATGTTTGTTTAAGGTTCACAGGAAGAACCTTCTCCATAAGGGTATCAGCACTTGAAGAACATCACACATGATTGAATATTAAAGGATTTCAAATCTTGACATTTCTGCATTGTGCTCCCTGGCTCCTTGTGTCCCATGCTCTAACCCAGGCAACCACCTGTAGTGCTAGAGATAAGATGGGCCTTTGCTCTCTGCATCTACAAACACATATCCTCAATCAGAAGAGTACTTATTTAGAGGGGGTAAGTAAATAAATAAATAAAAAACATTTCTTCATGGCTTACAATTACAGAATTTATTCTACTACTATCAATAGTATCTAAAAGAGAGATAAACAGGAAGAACTAGGAGAGCTCCTGCCGCATATACCCCATCTCAACACAAACTGAGCACTCTCAAGTCTTTGCTCTACCCGAGAATGTCTGCAACAGTGAGCTGCAAAGTTATGTTCTCCTCAAAAAACATTCAGATGCAAGGAAATCTTGTAAAAAACAGTGCAGGCTGGGAAGAAGACAACATGTCCTTACAGCAGCCAAGGCCATCAGAACATAGTGAAAGGATGTGGCCCATGCTAATGTAGGAAACGGCAGCTCTACTTCTCAGTTGGTCTCCTCCCTGTAAGGTGGCATCAGAATCCCAGTATCCCTAAAACTAGATTTCCATTATTTGAAGAGAATATTATTTCCCTCATCTCTTACCGTCAATAATATTTTGAAGGGAAATGTATTATGAGCCTTACATTATTGTGCAAGTCATAATACAATGCAGTTCACCTGATCTTAAACAAAAAAAAAACAAAAAAAAAACAAACAAAAAAAAAAAGCTTTCAGTTTCTGCTTTCTGGATTGTCTCCAGGCATTGATCCTATCAGGTACATGGATACGTTTTAAATACGTTTTGCTTAGTAAGTTCTGCTATAAAGACAATAGCTTCTCAGACAACAATACTTACTTTCAACCTGTTCTTTCTCAAGAGAAAGAAGTCTCAGCTCCACTTGGAGTTTTTCTAATTCCATTTCCAGAGTTTTCTGCAGTTCCTTCATTTCAGTTTGGTGCTTTTCAGAAAGCTCTTCTCTCATGCTTTTTAAATGTACCTTGGATTCCAATTCCCAGCCTCCTTTAAGAGTCTAACAGAGTAAGACACACGCATTATTAAAGTAAATACACCTAGTAAATACTGAGGACTTTTTCTAGGTTTTCATATTCCATCTATTTTTCCTTTACAATTAACAGAGTAGAATGGGACTCCGCTAAGTCAGTTTTCATTTACTGAAAGTAGTTTTATCTTTCTCTATATGAAGGACAGGATTTGTACCTCTAATTTCTGGATGCATGTCTCTTCCATTTCCATTTCTATTTTCTTTCTCTGATCAACTGTAAAAAAAAATACTATTTATTAATAAATTTTATAAAACATCATGGTTAAATGACAAGTAAGAGTTATGGAGGAGATTAAAAAAAATTGGGGGCTTGAATTGGGAGGCTCATACCAGTTGCCTTCCAACAGTTTAGTGTAATTAATAAAGCTTTATCTGCTTAGATATCAGACAGCATGACTAAAAGTAACCAAGCAAACAAAACAATGCTGAACCACTGCCTTTATTCCTAAAGATACTGTTTCAGAAGTATATTGATATGATACCAGCATTTCACTACAAAATGCTTTAAAGTGTTTAAATCATCTCTATCTCCTGAGACATCACAAGAGAATAGCCTGCAGATACAAGTAGGAAACTTCTCTAACTTTTAAAAATGCCAAGGAAAAAGAGTGGAAGAGATGCTACCATTCTGCTGAAGTATGTGTTGAAGGGATCTGGAGAGGAGTTGGGAAAAGAGAAAACCTTTAGCAAAGTATGAATACAGTCTGAAGAACTCTACGCAGTGATGAAACTCTTCAGGAGAGCCCCATGTAACACTTGTAAAAAGCAACTAATGCTCTGCAAAACTGCAGTTTTGTGGTTGCAACAAAATACCCATGAAGCTGGAAAGAAATTAAATTAGGTCCAGACAACTATTTTTACATATGAGCCATGTACTCTCGCATAGGTCAGTTTGGACCTTTCCCAATTCATGACAATGCTAACTCTCACTCAAAAGGCCAGCTTTACACCAAGATAGAAATCTGTGGAGGAAAAAAAGCACTTATGGAGTTTAAATTTCTAGCTTATTATTCCCATATTTTAATACCTAATTCTTGCTGATGCTTCAATATAAGGTCATCTTTTTCCTTCAAACATTTCTCTCTATTCTTCTCCAATTCCAGCTGGTGGCGGCTTTGCAGAATTGCTACCTCCTGAGCACGTTTATCGTTGAGCATCTCCCGTAGTTCCACAAGGGCAGTTTCCTTTTCTTTCCTCAAATTGGACTGAGTCAGCTCAAGTTGAGATGTGTGCATATTATTTAAGCTTAGGCGCAAAGCTTCCAGCTCGAGGTTATGCAGTGTCTGTAACAGAAAAGGATTTCCCCTCACTTAATGAAATGCATTCACTGCTTGGTTTCTTTTTTTTTTCTTTTTTGAAAAAAATGTTTAGAAACTACTGAAAATATGCTGACTTTTTGTTACTGTTTCCAGTGTAAAGCAAGATTGTCCTCACCTGCCTCCTATGTCCTACCAAATACACTGTATCTGTCCATTTTCTCACATTATCTTCAGAACAGAGGGCAATTCTTCCCACTAACTGATTATTAAAAAAATCCTCTTATTTGCTGTGGTGATATTTTGGTACAAAACAAAGCTCTGAAATGGTAGTGAGAAAAATGGAAGTGGAAATAAAATTCAGGTCTCATAACATTGAAAAAAAAAGTATTGAATATCTATCAGTTAATAAAGACAACTAAAACAGACTGAATGTCTCAATTCTTAAATAAGCCAAAATTAAGGTAGTATCTAGTAATGAGACCTAAGACTAGTCATATTCTTTGCACTTCTGCTTCACATTTGAGAAAGTGTTCAGGGACCTAACAAATATTAAGAGGAGAGAAAGTCACATTAACATACGTAAGTTTAGTATAAAAGTATTCTTAAATACACTAGTGGGATAGTTTAAAAAATAAATAAAATGTACTTGTTAAACTTATCAAGACATAAGATACAGGAAAACTCTTTCATTAACCAGCAATTTACATACCTAATTTTATTCAGAATTACACTTAAGATTCAACTGCAGTAAGAACCCTGAAGGACTACCATAGAAAACATCTACTATCACCCACAAGGGGAACACTCCTAATTCTTTAGTTACACCACTACATAAAACAGCATGTTGTATGCACAAAAACCAAGGCTGTTGCAAAGTGCAGGCTCTGAGTGACTGCTACAATAATTACTGATTCTTTATTTTACCTGTGATTGGATCTGAACTTGTTCAATCTCTGCTTTGTGTGTGGCTTCCATTTGATGCTGAAGTTCATCCAACAGCTGTTGCTGTTCTTTATTTAGGGCAGCACGGAGCTCCTCCATTTCCTCTTCATGTTTAGTAATCAGCTCAGAAATTTCTCGATCATGCTCTCGTTCATGTACCTGCAGAGAACACTCAGATAAAGAGCTTGCTTAAAAATATCATCATTTAGCACTTCGACCCCCTCTTCCCTCCCTCCTACAAAAATCAAAGCCATCACTGATAAAGGAGAGAGAAAAAAAAAAATTAACATCTCCAAAAGGTTTGTTCTCCTTTTATGACAAACACAAGATGAGTTCTTTTTCCAAAATCACCTATTAGACAACTTACATTTTTTATTAGAGCAAACTGTTCCTTCCTTTCTTCCTCCAGCTTCTGCTGTTTTTCCACTTTCTCTTTTATTTTGGCATTTAACTCTTCTATCTGAAAACAGGGATACAAACAGTTGCAATGGTGGCTTCCACTATTCTAAAATACCCGAAATCCTGCTACCGTCAGGGCTGCCTACCTCTTTCTTGTGTGCCAAACTCACTTTACCAATTTCTTCATGATGTTGAGACTCCATTTTATCCATTTTCTCTTTGTAATCTTTCATCATCTCAGACTGTGCTTCTTGCATAGCTTGTGCAGAATTAATAGACTCTTGCAATTTCATTTCAAGTTCTAATCTAATTTCCTTCAACTGAGTTATTTCTTCAGTCAACTGGCTTTCTTTCCCACTGTATTCAGTGCTTTTTGCTTTTATTTCAGTATTAAGTTTATGAATTTCAAAGTTACTGGAGTTCAACTTTTCCTCATATTGTAATCTTTCACACTCCTGTACTTCTTTGAGTTTTTTCACTTCTGTATTAAGTTTATCTATGCTTTTTTTAAGATTCTCTATGACGCTAACATTCTCAGCTAAGGCTTTTTCTGCTTTTACTAGACTCTGCTCCTTGTCAGATAATCTTTCTTCTAAGATTCCTTTTTCCTCCAGTAAAATTTTTAAATTTTGTTCTTTATTATTGATTTCAGTTTTGAGTGATTCCTGCTCTTTCAGCAATGTCTCTTCTAATACACTTTTCTGGCCAAGCAGCTCAGCTATCGTCTGGTTTTTGGCCTTCTGAGCATCAAGCTGGGTTTGCATTTGATCCCTTTGACTTTGTAAAGCTGCTAACTGACGTCCAAAAAGAGACTGTACTTCACTTGTTACAGAATCGGAAGCCGTCTTCTGCTCTTGAACTTCTTTCACTAATTGCTCCTGGGTTCGCAGTTGTGCCATCAACATTTCTCTTTCCTCCTTGAGGTCTTTTACCATTTCTTGCCAGGTAAAGGACTTAGATAGTTGTATTACAGACTCTTCAGCACAATCATGTTGGTCTCCATCCTCCTGTTGTTGCTTTACTAAAACATTTATTTTGTTTTCAAGTTCTTTCTCCTTCTTTGTTTTTTGATCAAGTTCCTTTTCACAGCGGGCCCGTGCCTCACGTTCCTCACTCAGTTCCACATTCAAATTGGAGAGCTCAGCTATTACTTTTTTACATCTATCAATAGCTTCTTGGGTCTCCTGTTGAGACTTGTTCAAGGCTGCCTCCTTCTCATGGAGCTGCTCAGTCAGCTTCACACATCTCTCTAATAAGCAAACATTCTCCTCATCCTTTACGTCATCACTGTCACTTATTTTATGTTGCTGCAGGGAGCTATCTGATAAAAATGAAACAGAAGCTTCTGCTTCCATCTCAGTCTCCTCAAAAGCTCTTTGAGCTAAATTGCTAGGGCATATTTTCTCACCAGAGCCAAGTTCTATTAAAAGTGGATCAAATTCTGCATTGGCTTCTAAAAGCATATTGCTGTCTAATCCACACTGACCTTCTTCAATGGTATAACCTTCAGAAGTGTCCGATGTGTACGACTGTTCTGGTCTCTCTGTGGAGATGAGGTATTTAGCCAGTAGGCCTCCATCATTGGCGAAAGAGCCTAATTCTACTGAATGTTCTTCAGAAAAGCTATCAGCTTCATAACTTTCATTTTCACTATTATTTTTGAGCTGTTTCATATTCTTAACTTCTAATTCACCTCTTGAGCAGTCTAATCCCAAACCATGCTGGGACTCTAGTTCTTCATGAGCTAACTCTTCTTCACCTTTAAACTGGCATGGTTTATTACAAATCTCTTTAAGCTCCCCTCTCTGCAACTCTGACTCCTCTGGCAAAGTTAATTTTTCCCTCATATTCATTAACTTTCTATTGCAGACAATCTCTTGCCTTAGATTTATATTTCTTTCAGCCTCAGTGTGTAACTTTTCATTTAATTCCTGGATAAGCAAATTGAGTTTCTGGATTTCTTCATTCAAGCACTCTTTTTCTTGCTTATATCGCCAGGCTTCCTTGACTTGTTCTTCTGCATCAGAAAGCTGGGATTTGAGACCAACAATTAAATCTTTGTATTTAATCTCAGATTCTGATTTTTCTCTCTTGAAATCTTCCAGTTGACTTTCCAGGTTTTTTCTCAAATTTTCCTTATGAATTTCAGACTCATGAAGCCTATTATTTAAGTCAATTATAATGACATTCAAATTATGAATGTCTTCCTCAGAGCTGAGAGCAAAGAGTTCTTTTTTTAACTGTTCAAATTCATTCTTATATTTTAAAATCACTTCTTCTTCATATACCTGCTTGGCTTTTGCAATCTCATTTCTGTAGCCTTTCTCCAGCTCGGCCCTCAAGCTTTCTAATTGTCTACAAGTATCCTTTTTGTGATTTGCTTTGAGTTCTTCAATACGCTGCTGTTCTTTCATTTTGGATACAGATATTTCATTTTTTAACTCTGTTATTTCTGAGTCCCGGAGAGAAAGAGTATGTTGTAGTACAGATGAGTTTAATCTTTCTGATGTCAGTACATCCTGAAGAGTTTTAATACTTTCTTCTTTGTCTTCTATACTTTTATATAGTTGTTGTATTGTGTCTTTCATACTCTCTTCCATTTGGGCAAACAGATTTTCTTTATCTTTGGTATTCTTAAAAATAAAATATTACATATGAAATATGCAGTTGAAATATGACATTTATTCCCTAACACTCGAGCTCCTTATCTCTTCACAAACAATTCAAAGTATTTCACTGGCCTAGGCAATCGGATATTTTCAAATATGCCCTTGAGAGCGGAAAAAAATACTGGAAGATTCTTCAAATCTGTCCAAAAATATCAATTTTTCTGAGGAATAACAAATATATGCCACTGACTCCAGAAAGAAAGAAAACAGTGGTTGCCTCAAATTTTAGGTTTGCTGATTCAAAAATATAGAAGCTATATACATATATACATGTATCTGTCCTTCTCACATACATTTGTGCATAGAGAGAACACTTCCTGAACAGAGCGGTAGACTAGCATAAAAACTAAATTTTGCTCATCTGTCCTCCCCCTTTAAATTTAAGGCTTTTAATTTTTAATTGATGTTTCTGTGCTTACAGGAAATCAGATTTTTCTAAGATGACCATACTGTCACTGCTGATCAGAGTTAGCATCAAATCCTATACTATGACACCTCCATATTTAGATTTTTTAACTTTAAGATTATTTATTTGTAGTATTATTTCTGAGATTAAAGTATTCCCATATAAGCATTTGTTTTGTATCTGTAGGTAACATGCTCACAGATACAATTAAACGCTTATCTGGGAGCAAAACTTGAGTGTCACTACAGTGACAACTGTAGAATTATTACATGATTATCCCCTGTTTATACAGCAGCTTTCATTCTATTTGAATGTTATGCCTGTCATCTCAGTCACATTCCCACATGCATCAGTTCAATAAACTCAGCGAAGGAAGTATTTCTAAACAAAATTTCTTAAACAACAGTTTACTAATACTGGTAAAGACCTCCCCTTCTGCAGGAAAAACTAATGGAATTATTTCAACACATAACAGTAAGACAATTTTAAATGGCCAAAACTGAATCCTTCTTACAAAAATAAATAAAGGAACATGTACACACAAGTTACATTCTTAGCAGTTATTTTGCCTATTTGCTGGATATCAGCACCTTCAACAAACGGACTTTAATACTGTGTTGAAGAGCAGTTTTAGTGCTGGTTCAGTCTTGAGCAAAAATTGAATGTTCAGTATATGCTCCTCTTCCAAACAGAGCCATCTTAGCTTGTAAGATCATGACAAAATGTTAACTAGAACTTATAATTATAAAGAAACTTTAAGGAGTTTTTACCTTTTGAGAAGACTCAAGCTCTATTTCCAAGTTGCGTGCTTTCTGACGCAGCATCTCCAAATGAGTACTTTGCTCTTTGAGACGGTCTTGAAACAAGGTCGCTTGGTGCTGAGCTTCTAATACTTCATTTTTTTGAGGGCTTTTATTCCTCAACATCTTATTTGCCTACATGTATAAATATATTCACAGTTAGAAATAGGTTTACATCAGAATAACTCATATACTGACATCCGTATATACATAACATACACTGTTCATTTGATACAGATTTATCATTTTTTGTTTCCAAAGGATAAAACTCTTCACAAAAAGTCATATGACACTTTTAAGGTTTAAAATATTATTATTTACCATATAAATATAAGTGTTAGATAATTCATATTTATGAAGCCCCCCAAAATCAATCAGAGATCCCAATGAGTTGAGTGTTAAGAGGCCAATAAATAAAAGCAGCAATTCATTTTCCAAGCTATTTTCTAAAAACGTGGCCAAACCCAAGAAGATAAATACATTTAAAGCAGTATTTGTTCTTTCATCTGTTACTGAAGTACCGATGCCTCCACAAGTGATCTGCATCACACTACCAGCCTTTATTTAGAGTAATCCTGAAGTGCTATTTAGAACTTTTATAACTGTCTTTCAGTAGTTTATGGAGCAAATCCCAACAATCATCATTTCATAGAATCATAGAAT
>JAWLRI010000324.1:185551-196534 GCA_034781795.1 Crypturellus tataupa
CAGCCTGTACTGATGTCTGGGGTTGTTTCTCCCCAGGTGTAGGACCGTGCACTTGACCTTGTTGAACTTCATGAGGTGGACTAACTCTCACTATTACAAAGGACTTTGTCAATTACAGTCAAAACTGCCCAGAGAAAAGCAGTATTTCTTTTCCAAAATTAGAATCCCATTCCATAGAAGATTTGTTTTTAGGGCATGAGCAGTAAAATCCCATATTTCTTCAAAAAAAATCTTGATTGTTTTTAAGCACTCCTGGATATTTAAGACATCTACCCTTTCTACTCTGATTCTTAGCTTGCAAATCTCTTGCAATAATGCTCCTGAAAAGCACCAATTAAGGTATCCAAAGAGAGGACAGAGAAGTAATACTGACAATCACACAACAGGATTTAAAAAAATATTTTTTTAAAAAAGTAAAGGAGATAGCATATCATAACACAAAGGGTTTTCATATCCACTACCAACATAAAAGCAAACACTGGTTCCTATGCTCAGGAGTCACATCAGAGGAGCAGCATGAGCTGCTGTTGGTTATTTTAAATCTCCTTAGAGGCAACTCATTTTTAGCTTTGGGAAATACAGAGTAGAGTGTATAACTAGAAAGCTATAATTGCTCAGTTCATACACAATAAACTTGTTACAGTGAGCTAAACTGATCACAAATCAATCCATATTATAATAATGATTTCTGTGTATAGACAGAAAGACAAATTAGGGTAACAACTGAAAAAAAACAGCTCATGAAACACGAAGAAGAAAAAAAAAGGAGAGTAACATATTCTTTAAGAACTATGAGAAAGGGTCAAAATGTAAACTAGGAAGTTTTAGTACTTGTGTTTCCAAACTTCTTGTTCATGTTGTAATGAAATAAATATTACAGAAGGATCACACCTGATGTAGCTGAAGTTGTAAACCGTGGATGGCCTCAGCTATATGTGCAGCCTCTTCCTGGAGGTCACTGTGATCCTTCCTTGCCTGTTGAAGGCTGCTTGTTAGCTTTGTTATGACCTCATTCCGTTCCTGGACGGCACTTTCCTAAATAAATCACAGAAAGCGCAACCACAGAAAGTGCAACTTTAAAACAAAAACATATTAGGAGTCCAGCTGCTTTTATTAAAGCGAAGTTGTCAGAGCACTCTTAAAACATGAAAAAGAGGGATGAGGAAAGAGAAATCTTCCATTAATTTCAAAGGAGAGAGGAAGATAATCAGAAGTGATTTTAAATAAATAAATTTATTTTGATAATAAAATTGAAAACAATATATATTTAGAGATTTCATGGTCTTATTGGCCTACAGGTAATCACTTTTCTACAGGATAAAATTAATCTTTATTATCCCTAAATTGTTTCTTGTCTGTCAGCCATGCAAAAGAAAGCTAATGAGATGGTATACATTAATCCTATTTTAAGTTAATCACGTTAACCTTTTCAAATTATTCTTCACTGATAGAAAATGTCTTTGGTTTTCCACCCCATCAATTTGCTTGGGGCCAGCAAAAAATGTATAAGAAACGATTTTTCCAGAGTATATGATAATTTATCATAATTTAAACATCCTGGAAATAGGAGATTCAAAATACTTTTAAAATGTTTTTTAAAAGTGGAAAAGTCAGTTTAACAAAGTTTAACTCAACTTAATCATCTGTCCACAAAAAATATCCCCCAAATACTCACAGTGCAAATTATCTCAGTGAGGAGGAAAAAAAAAGTAGAAAGAAAGTTTTGCCATCCAATCTTAATTTTCAAAAGGCATATAGCCACAGGAAATGGATTTAGAGATATATCCTTAGTAATATTGATATTTCAATAGGCATTTTCTTTTTAATAATCTGAACAATATTTTGTTATTCTTTTTAAACCATTGACCAATGTTGTCTTGATAAATACCAACCTTTTAAATAAATTTATTTATAACACTGTCTTCACTAAAAAGAAAAATTACTTTTCGCCCATTCACGGCCACACAGTGTAGAATAGTTAAATGGCCTCACTTTGTGATCTTTTTTGAGATAAAGGTACACCCTTAAACACAGCCAAACAGAATTCGGTAATAAAGGCCTCTGTGCTTCCTTTTGCTGAACTACATGAGGTTCTGCTATGCCTGTTATTGAGGTCCCTCTGAACGGCCACACAATATTCTGGGGGCATCAGCCACTCCTAGTTTCATGTCAGTCACCTGCAAACTTACTGAGGGTACACTCTGTCCTTTCATCAAGGTAACTACTGAAGAACTTGAACAAGATTGGCCACTGTATCAGCTCCTGGGGGCCACCCCTAACAACTGGCCTCCAGCTGGACTTGGTGCCTCTGATCACAGTCCTCTGAGCTCAGCAGTTGAGACAGGTTTTAATCCATCTCACTGTGCTTATCTAGCCCTCACTTCCTCAGCTTCCCTATGAGGCGGTTAGGAGGGACGGTGTCAAAAGCCTTGACAAGGTAGACAACGTGCACTGCTCTGCCCTCATCTATCAAGCTAGAAGTCTATCAGGTTCGTTAAGCATGATTTCCCCTTCATAAATCCATGCCAAGTCTATTGCTAGCACATTTCAATAATATGAAATACACTTCCATAAAAAATATATTTTGTTTTCATTCTACAAATATCTGGGGGACAGGTCCCAAAACAAGCAATATTATCCCCATTATCCGATTTTATGAAACATACCTGAAGATGCACAGAGTCGCTATGATGGGTAAGTTCCTTTTGCAGCTCATTCATCTGTGCAGTGAGTCTTTCAACTGCTTGCTGTTTCTCCACAAGTTTGTTTTCTAGCTCAACTATTCTAGTTTGACACATTTTATCACCAAGCTGACTGCATTCTGCAGCAGAATTTACCACTGCCTTCTTCATTAAAGAAAAAAAAAAATCATTGTAGCATTTCTATTTTATAGCGACTCTGAATATATATTCAGTTGCAAGCTTCTACTCTGTTTTTAAACAACTCATAGCATTTGGATTTATATTAATATGAATATTATATACTAAAACCTCAATTCTTAAAAAAAATAGATATTTCTCAGAATCATACAGTTCACATGATAATGTATTGTACAAACTTAAAATATGGAGGAAAATGATCTGATTCTATAGCACCAGATTGTAGCAAAGTCCCATTCTGTCATGTTTGGGGATTTAAACCTAAAACTCTAAGTGAGAGGGAACAAAACATGACCAAAAATAAAGCTTTTCTGTGCTGTTACTCAGGACAGTAATTGGCCAAATGCAAATAAATATTAGCAACATATCATATGAAAAGTTAGTTTTAACTGCCTTTATCAACCTAATAGGAACAAGGAAATTTAAAATAAAAATTCCTCTAACTAATCTTTTGAGCAATAATTGAACAATTGCTCTTAATCTCTTATAAGCAGTATCATTAGTAATCTCATGTATTTTGTGTTTTATTTAAATTATTTTTGGCTTGTAATGCCTGCAGCAATTAAGAAATAAACACTCTTTTCAATTTCATATATTCAAATATCTAGATAAGCTCACCAATATTCTTACCAGCCAATTCCTCAGCTAAATGATAGAGACAAATACAAGCTTTTAAACTTCAAAATACTGAGATCATATCACTTTTATAACCAGTATGACAACAATCCTCTGCGACTAAACCATATATTGCATTTTAGTAGCCAATTACAACCTTTTATCATGTACATATCAGCATGTGTCACTAAACATACTTTCTTTCACACTTACTTCGGCAGACTGATCATTCAGTACATCCAAATTGGACAAATCAGCACTTCCCTGTAAAGGAAACAAATAAAACAATCACTATATCATGGCCATTTTTAAGATGCATAAGGAAAAACAGAATTATTTTGGAACTTCCCTAAGCATCTGGGCCAAAAAGACCATACTTTTAGACAATAAAGCAGTGAAGGAAAAAGAAGCAGGCGGGCAGATACATAGACACAGGTAGACACACACAGACTTCTGAAACTCTCATCACCTATAGATGAATAAAACAAATTTAATATATAATATAATTAAACACTCTTTAATTTACTACTGAATATAGTCAATAAATAGGCAGACTGAGATTATTTAACAACCATGCTTAAAAATCATTCGGATAATTAAGTAAGCGACAGTATTTTCTGATGCATACAGTTTGTATAGCATGATATTTCAAAAGATATTCAGCTCCCACTAAAGCCACCAGTGCCTTCTCAGTATTTTAGGTCTTATATTAAGTGACCACTATCTCCTTAATAATGTCATAGTATTTCTACTCTCTGTGTAACCTAGAGAGTAATTTCATTTGATTTACGAACAGGCTATTCTGACAGAAGTTCTTTAGAAGCAATACATGATTGTGTAAAATTCATGTTCACAAGAAAGTAGAAAGAATGATGCTAATGATGTTATATTTAAGCAACAAATTACTGGATCTTTTTTTTTCGCCCTAGTGCAAGACAGCTTAGGACATAGCTTCTTAAAAACTTTAAGAAAACCCCTCTTAAATTCAAGATATCCTGAAAGCATTAAGGCTACCCATACTACAAAGAGCATGACAACACATAGTACTGGTATCCTCAGATAATCTGGGTTTTTGAATACGCTACTGCTCAACGTTATGAAACTGTACAAACAGTTGAGAGGTATTTTTTATGCACAAGGCATTGCCTGTTCCTTGCAATATATTGCAAGTGTACTGTTGTAGCCAGAGATGCCTGGTACCTTTTGAGGTTTTTCCAGGCATTAGCCTATCACTTCCTAAAAACATTATCCAAAGCTATGTTTTATTTGTATCTGGACGGGTGGGGAGGAGGGGAGGAAGGCAGGAAGGGAGGGAGGGGGGGAGGAAGGCAGGAAGGGAGGGAGGGAGGGAGAGGAAGGGAAAGTGTTTTGAGATCATATAATCCAAAAAACAATACAAAACAATATCTTGCCCGGGAGCTGAAGCAAGAAAGCAACTATTTAATTCAAAATATTACACATATTAGCCTATTAGCAGCTCTCTGCTAATCACAAGATGTGTTTTAATGTTTATTAATTTGACTAAAAGGTCACCCATATAGAATCACAAGTACAAATATACTAAACTACATCAGGCACAAGAAGAGACACATAAAAAAAAAAAAGGGCCAGAGAACCTAGCATAACGTCTATGCTGGCTTTACAGTGGTTACAATACCTACTTAAAGCATGCTGGAAGAATTTTTTCCCCAGAAAATTTTAAGTATGTTTGAGACAGCAAGGCGATATGAAGCCAAATAAGTCTGCACATTATGAAGTCATGGCACTTTCACTTATCTACTGCATATCTCAAAACGGATTTCAAAGGATTTCACAGCCCCAGAATCAGAAATCTACCAAAGGAAAGTTCATAGAAGTAAAAAGTGAGAGACCTCAATTTAGTAGGCTAATAACAGACAGTTTCTTGACAATACAGTCTATCCATCTCACATAATAAAAATTCAACTACTGAAAAGCCTTCATTTTTTTCCAGTTACTTACAACACCTGAAGGAGATTTCTTTTTATTACAGGTAAAAATGCCTTACTTAGTGCTAACCAGCTGACAGTGCTAGAGATAGGAGAGGTAATAACTAGCTAAATAAAACAATCATCTAGAATACTTGTTATCCGCAGATGAAGTGAAACACAAGAAATATTAAGATTTACCTCTGTCTCTGTTGTTGTCTCTAGCAGGTTGGTGTCTTCAGCCTCACTCTCTGGACCTTTTTGAGCATCTGGTGGAAAGTCACAGTCCTGGGCCACTAGTGCGTGCTCTTCTTTCGGAACGTCATCCGTGTGGACAGACGAGCCCTTCCTCTTCGCCGTCTTTTTCTGCGACTGCGTGACGCCACTTTTTGATTTTCGCTGTCTGAAGTAAGCAAGCTGTGCAGAAAAGATTGGAAGAGGTAGAGGGAGAGGTAAGTGAGGAAAAGGTAGCAGGACCACAGGATTAACACACTCATGGGTGGCAAAGAATATCCTGCCTTGATGGAATATGTACATCTGCAGAAAATCTGCTTTATCTTCCTACTTTCTACACTTCCAGTATCTAATTGGATACTGTACAACTAATCCAGAAATCCCTCACCAGTATTAAAAACTCATTTCAACACAAGAATCAAATTTTACTCAGTGAGGCTTCATGTGTCAATAACAATTCAGAATTGTGGCAAAAGAGATTAGTAAAAGAATGAGTTGTTCATATACTAGAATCATGAAAACAGAAGAGAGAAAAAAAAAAGATTTAAAAAAAAAAAGAGCAGCATCACAGTCTTTCTGCAAGACTGGCAAAAACAGCAACCCTCAGAAGTATATCTGAGGGTTGCAATAGATCTTTGCCAGAATAAGTGTTAAGATTGAAATTAACGGAAGTGAGTCCTCAATGCTCCTTCCCTGTCATCCCCTTAAGAGAATACAGTAAAACTTCCTAACCAGAAAGCAGACTGTAGTACATAAATAGAAAATTAATTAAGTCAGGTCATTTTAATTTCTTCTGTTGAAGAATCAGATGCTCTACTTTATCAGAGTATCACAGTTCTATAAAGCACCTGGGACTTGCAAAGAATGTCACTGACAGCGTTTATTACACAACTTTCCTTAGCACCTTAAACAGCTTAAAGAAGATAATCTTATTTTCAACTCAACTATTGCATTTAAGCAGTATTTCCAACTAACATCTAGCAACATAATTCTAAGACATCCCCCTAATAGGGCAAAAAGCCTTCCCCAAGGTTACAAGCACACGTTATCAACTATCCATTTAAAATGTCTTTGCAGTGAGATAAAACATATAGTCAAAATTACAACAGGACATAAACATTCATAGCTGCAAAGTATCTGCAATACACAGGCAAAACAATTGCTTCATAGTTTGGTTTTCCTGCAATACAGCTACAATACAGAATGAAGTATCATTCATTTCTTTTCATTCAACTTGTGAAATAGATTCAGTTGGGTCCTTCTTTATCACCTGTATACCAGTTTTGTAATAGAAAAAAAAAAACTCTCAGCTCACTGAAATACAGTTATATGCCTCATACACTGAGCAGCCTGTTTATTTTTTTTTTTCTTCTTGTTCAGACAGACATCAGATTCCTATATCAGCTGTTAGGCCATTTATCTACAGAGAAATTATTCTTTTAAGTTCTGTGGTTCCTGCAGTTACTAATCTTGAATGCAAATGAAACAAAGATTGCCAGGTACCATGTCTTTCAGCATAAGCAAAATGAACAGAGCAGTAAATAAAATTGTAACCAGATACAAATGCTATTCTCTGAAATCAGATGTTAACCCTAGCAGCTACAGATGGCATTATTTGTCAAAAATAATGTGAGAATGTGTCAAAAAGTGTGAGAAACAAAATGCAGAAAGAGTAGACATCCAACAGGGCAGTAAATGATTTTGTGAAACAAAACCAAGTAAGATATTTCACATAAAAATACCAAAACTTGCCATGACTGAACAATTTTTAAATGCATGACCCCCCAAAAAGTCCTCTTTTACTTTGTTAGTTTATATATATTAATTATATGTGTGCATGTAGATACATATACCTAAGTATACATACATATCATGCAAACACTACCAACTAATCTAAAAATCTAAGGAACTACCTAGAGAAGGGAATTTGCTGGTTCATAAAAAGTGTCTGTATTCAAACATGCTCCAGCTTTATGGGATCACTGGGTGGGGAAAACTATGGTCTGGGTCAGTTTTGATTAACTATATGAATTTAACTGTCATGTAAAAGTATTACCAGGTACACAGATCATCACCCAACAAGCACATAGAGGCATCAAGGAATCAAGCTGATCCGTCACCATCAGAGAGGTTCCCTCATCCCTCCCAGTACGACACAAGGGAACACAAAACATCCCAGGCTGCTTAGGACGCACCCAGTTCTCAGTTTGCTTTCTCATAGCATGTGCCAAAGCAAAAGCTTCACTTCAACCTTGAAATGAGGGTCGTGTCATGTCCCCCACCCCACCTGACATTCTTCTGTCACCAGAGCCCAGGGACACTCGTCAGCACTCAGGAAGGCTGCAGCAAAACCTGGGCAGTTCAGCTCTCCCCAGTTTACCTCAAACATCATCTGCTTCTTCACTTAACACACTACATGCTGCAGAAATCACTACCAAAACAGCTCCACAGAAAATGCAACAGAGCAGAATATCACATCAGCATGCAAAAAGAAACAGATCATTCAGGCGAATTTAAGCCTCTATTAGATATAGTGAATATGTGCAAGAGGCACTCTCAAAACCAGGAACCAACTGCTAGTTTTTCAAACGGATCACAAGCAGGGAAGCTTTGTTGGGAGAATGTACACTCCTTTCTCTATTTCCCATTATGTTAAATGAAGAAATAGTAAAAATCTTTTGACACCTGAGGAACAGCACACATCTGATTAACTTCCTTTCTATTTAAAAAATAGGAGATATATTTACCATTAAATACAAAAAATGATTCTCTCATCAAAGCATAAATCTGTATTATTAAAAAATGGCCATCAATACTGTACTAATTAAAGACATAATTTGAAGGGACTGACAATGCTAGGAACTTAGCTGCCAAATAGTCACAGTTTCTAGTTACTACACTAATTGGAATTATGTCTGTTATTCAGTGATAGCTTTAAATACACTTTAATTTTATTATACAGTTTTTATTCCTGTATGAAAAAGAATACAAGCATTGTTTTAAAGAGGTAAACATTCACAATATGGTCATTTCCCTGGCTATTATTCAGCAGACTAAAAACCTTAGGATGGCAAACAAAAAAAATAAAAGGAACATACATTTCACACCTCTGGATTCACTCAATAGAATGCAGGGACCTCAGAGGTCAGCCTACACCAGAGAGCCTGACCCATACAGCCAGCCACACTCCTGCCCCTTGTTGTCAGGGGCATTCTTAAAAGATGCAGTGACATGAAACAGGGAGCAGATCCAGCTGCAAACTGAACATTTCTGTGTCACTCCAGAGTTGGACCATGTGTTGCAGCAGGCCTGCATCACAGGAAAACACTGCTGTACCACTAGACATAGCTCACATTGCTTTCTCCTTTTCAAAAAAATCATGTTTACAGTCCTGCAGCTCACCTACCCAGCACAACTATGTACTACCATGGACCTGATAATATGAGAACTACACTGGAAAATACTAAAGGCCTATCTATTCCTGCAGTTAGCCCAACATCCATCTATTCCAGAGGTCAACTCTTCAACAGCAGGGATCTAATTAAGGGTATGAAAGTGAGGCAAACACCTAGTTGTGTGTAGTAGTAATTGAGTGAACGTAGTGAAGAGTCTGCTGCTCACACATTTGGCTTCCAAAGCTAAATGTAATATCTGCGTGCTTAATAAGCTGCAATGGATTTTTAATCCATTAATTGGTCTACTTGTTTTGTAAAATCTTGGCCCCACAATCTGCTGGCAAAAAAATGGATCTTCATGACATATTTATAAGTAGAGGAAGCACTACATCTCCCTCTGCTTTCTTTAATGTTTTCCTCATCGCTCTGTATCTCACAGCAACAGCGTAATGTGGGAGCTAATGATTTTTTTTTTGCAGAGTATGACATACTTAGCACAATGTTTAATAAAAAATCCTGGATGCAACACTGACGCTGTGTGCATAACTTAAAATGTAACGCAAGCCTGTACTTTTTTCTTTTTCCAGTGGCAAACAACAGCTGTACAACAGGTGTGAACTAATAATTTGTTTGTGGCAAGTATATCACATTTTTCTAACTAACAATAATCAGACACTATGCTCAGTTTTAGAAAGGAAATGTTCATAGAAGTCCTGCCACAGCTAATCTAAGTTCTCAACCTGGAAATCTCCTGCTCTCAAAGTTCTCTCTCAATCATCATCCAAAAAGTAACTCTGTTCTCCCACAGGAGATAGCGCCCATGCTGCAAATATCTGGGCAGAGAGGGCAAGGAACTGCTAAGTGAGGGAACAGCTGGTAACGTGACACCTGGGACAGCACCAGGGTGGGACAGGCCAGCATGGATGAGCAGTGCGGACCACCATCAAGCTTCTCTTTGCAGCTCCAGCCTTGAGCAGCGGCTACTACTACCCACCAACGTCCATGCCCTCCATACAGGACTTCCACACAGAAAACAGCTGAATACACGTCTACGGGAGAACAACTGCACCCAAGGGAAAGAGGGGCTGATGTGGATCAGAAGACCATCTCCTCCTAGCTACATCCTCCGTTTCAGAGCCACTGGGGTGGGTAGAAGGGGGAATGCTGCAGCTGGCGCATGGGGAGGTTCTGCCTCCTTGAATGGACTACACTCAGTCTCTCTCACATGGATACAATTCTGAAGGTGCAACAGGGTGACATCAGCCCACAATGCAACAGAAATGCTGAATGAAAACAAAAATCCTGTCATTTCCGATCGGCTTCTTGAAGAGCATCATTTCCCAAAGAAAGCAGAAGCTTCCACGAGCACTAATACACATTAGGTGCTACTCCTCTAGCAGCCCACAACTGCCAGCAGGACACGATCTCCGGGCAGCAGTCAGGCTGCCAGGGCTCACTGTAGGGTCCCCCCAGGCTACCCCTCAATGAAGACACAGGCATGAGAGGTGCGGGAAGCGCTAACATCCCAACTGGGAACAAGCCAGACAGACAGAGCTGCCCAGTAAGCGAACCATGGGCACAAGGGCAAGCAGACTAGTCACTGAGGTTGTAAAACATGCAGTTTCTGTCTCTGGGGTGGGGGATTCTCATCTGGAAATATTTTTTTCCAGAAAAAGTAACTGCATGGAAACCTCGCTAAAAACGCAAACTTCACAGGAGAACAAAAACACCAACTTGTGGCGAGATCCCCGCACTCCCTCACGCCTCTCCTCGCTCCCGGAGGAGAGCGATTCTACCTCCTTGCAAGGGGCAGAGGAGCGCAGCAGGGGGGCAGCGCCGAGGGCAGGGCCAGGCGCCCGCAGCGCGGCCCGAAATAACGGCCGACCCGGGGTCCCCCCCCCGCCCCCCCCCCCC
>JAWLRI010000324.1:197513-259596 GCA_034781795.1 Crypturellus tataupa
CGGAGGCCCGGAGGCCCCTGGGTTTGTGTTCTCTTGGGCTTGGTTAACCTGCTGTGTCGTCACCTCTGGTGCGCGGAGGGATTCCTGGTTCTCCAGGGATTGCTTCTTTTCAATTAGCCTCTTTTCTGCTAGTTGGATGATGGTTCGCATTGCTGACCTCCATGTTACCGAATCAGCTGAATGTGAAGTGTCTTGTTGATGCACAGTTTTTCCATTCACTTTACATCTAAACTTTCCTGAATGTGTAATACTACACCTTGCCAGCACAGCATGGACTGTTTTATGTATATCTCGACATTTATAGCATCTCTGCTATGTTTCCCCTCACTGAGGGAACATGGTGGGGGGCATCACTGCTAACAGTGCAGTTCCCTTCAGTAAATAAAGACATAATAAAGATAGCAGACTGGAGCAGCACGTGCTTCAGACTCCAAAGGGAAAGCTGAGGATGCAATGGACAATGTAATGAATCAACAAGGTTGATATGGTGTTGCCTGGGCGCTTCAGAAAATGCCTCTTGAGATGCAGGTTAACTTCTAAAGCACCACAGAGGCCCCACAGAAAAAAGCGTTCCCTCTTCCCCCTTTTTCAAGGCTAATTTGGCTCTTCCAGGGACAGCAGAAGTTTTAATGACCAATGGACACAAAGATGCCACCAGACAGTGAGAACAGGTGAATTCTTAGGACTATGTCTGATTATCCCCTGCTTTGCCAGCTCTTTGTTGATGATCGGTTTTCCTGGGGGCGCAGCCAGGTCCTGTGACCCTGTAGCCCAATATTCTTAGTACATCCCATCAGTGCTAAGAGATGCACTGTGAAAAGTCAGCATTGCCAAACTTCAGTGCAAAAACTTGTGTTTTCTCAGGCGGTGTCAACTACAAAGTGGTAAACTGAAAAGAGCAGGATTCATGATTTTTTAAATATTAATAATAATTTTGGCTCCTGTCCTTGTACAGGATCTTAGTCTTGTCAGAGCATGTTTTACCACCATGTCATCTGTTTCTGCTGGGGCCAAGCTTACCTGACATAATCATAAAAGCAGTAGAGGTCACTTTCATGTAAACTAAGTTAAGAATAGAAGTGATAATGCCATAATGAATGAAACCAGATCGAGAATTCAGGGTGCTGCCACAGCACCTAGGCAAATAAGTGAGCAACCTTTGCAGAGAATAGTGCCTTGCCAATGTAGTTAATAAATATAATTTGGTTCAAACTTGGATCACTGTTTTCAGAAATGGATAAATGTGGGTAACCTTTACATTGGTATAAGATAAAGTCAGGAAATAACTAGACCATTCTTTGAGAAGGCTCAAATATGCCTGCATTCTTCTTCACAGCTATTTTCTGAATTATTTTTAAGCACTTTCTATGAAAGCTTTTGTTTAGATAGATGTTCTGCCATTTATCTTACTCAAATAATTGAAAATCTTCTTGTTTTCATCAGGTTTTCATCCTTCCACTAAACTAAGCCAAATATTTATTGCCCAATCTTTTTAGATAGAAAAAAAGTGACTATACTTTATTGTACCCTATTCTTTAAATAGGAGAAAAATGGATACAATATAGAGCACATGATCCCCCTTTCACATTTTCTTCAGGATATTTTTTCCCCCCTCTTAAATTGCCATATCCAAAAATAGTCACTGTATTCAAGCTCTGACTTCAGCACTGCTAAATAGAGCAGAATAATTGTCTCCCATGAGGTACACACAACACTCCTGTTACTCATGACAAAATTAAATTTGTCTTATTTTGCATCATCGTTTTGATTTGTAACTACTTGTTTGTGATTCACTTCAACTGTAGATCCTTTTCTGCAAAATCCTATAATTTCTAGCTGTCTTCTGTAAGGTTATGTGGGCTGCATTTCTGTAAAGTCATTAGCAGGTTCTAAGATGTCCCTGGAGTAGAGATCCCTGCCTGACCAGGGCATCCAAAAGCACAGGAAAAGAACGATGCATTAGCAGCTTTGCAGCAAAGCACTTCATGTTGTACAGGATTTTCTCTGAGATACCTTAACAGCAAAATTACCTGGCTTCCTCCACAGACAGCTGAGTTGTTTAGCAATCTTGCTGTATTTTAATGACAAACTTGTACTTTTTTTTTTTTTTTTTTGTTAAGCTTCCTTGTAACACTATTGCAGTAAAGACTCATTTATCATGTAAACCAGTATTTATCATGTAAACCAGCCAATGACAAAATATCAGGTCAATATTCATCAACAATTGAAAAAGGCTAATACAGTGTTAGCAATGCCAAATAGCTGACTTGTTGCTATTGTGATTGTCTGGAAATATCAACACTGTTTGCTTTGCTATGTCGCTATCCTGAATGCTGCAGGCAGTACTGGACATCCCGTCACAAAAAGATTTATGAACTAGAAATGCTCCTCTGTACTTTTCTAGAGGCACCAAGGATAAACATAAGATTATAGATACAAATAGCCCTAATAGGTGAGATCAGAGATCTACCTAATGCAGGGCTTTCCGAGAGTGACCAAGAGCAGAGGCCAAGAGAAGGCTCTAGGACAGTCCCTTTGTACCATACTCTCCCGGCCTCCACTAAGTTATGAGTAAAGTAAGGAAAATCTGTATGAGGAAGAGTTAACTAAATAGTTTAGCTTAAAGAAACGTCCACATGGGGTCATGACACAGGAACACAAATCATAAATGCCATGGAAAAAAGTGCATGAAGAATGGATATATACTCTATTTTGTATAACAAGTTAGGATACTCCCAAAGAATTTCTCAGGCACCTAGTTTTTAAACAATCTAATACACTTTGTCTAACACAGAAATAAACTATATGGTGCAGTTGACTTGCATAAATATGACTTATACATAAGCCTACTTAATTAGGAAACTCCTTTCTGAAAGTTGTGGGTGTTAACAGGACTAAAGATCAAATAAATTAGACATTATATAGGGGAGAAAGTCTTATCTGTTTGGGTTGCAACATGCAAAACTGTACACGAAGTTGTTCCTCTAGAAAGCTGTAGGGTATAGACAGCTGGAAGGTGAGAGGAGTTTCTGTGCTGCCTTCTCCCTTCCTTTTGCATTCAGAGATGAGCCCTGCCAAAGCAAACTGGGCCCCAGCTCTGACACTGCAGCTATTTTTGGAATCCCTTGTCTCAGCTTCTGTGATCTCTCTGGCAACTACCAGCCTGGGTATTTTTAAGGTCAGATTACATACACGGGCTGTGTAGGTCACGTCTGGAGTTAGTGATTTCTCAGCTACTCCAGCTGCCAGCAGTGGCTCACCTGTGCCTTCA
Source organism: Crypturellus tataupa (assembly GCA_034781795.1). Lineage (NCBI taxonomy): Eukaryota > Metazoa > Chordata > Aves > Tinamiformes > Tinamidae > Crypturellus > Crypturellus tataupa. The sequence goes on from JAWLRI010000324.1 coordinate 200,785, forward strand.
CCTTGGGCTTCAAGTAAGCATACTGTGACTATGTGCTCCCAGGAGCGGAGCTAGGATTAAAATATGATGCTAAGAACCAGCATCTATTCCCTAACTTTTATCATCCCTTAGTTTTGATTTTATAGATGTTACCAGAAGCTTTGTTAGGCTGGCTGCAGGCTGCTCAAGTGATAACAAAAAGGTGCTATAATTATCTTTGTTCTTTTACTCATCTTGGGATAAGTTCATCTATTTTCCTTAATTGAAAACCTTTTAAAAATTACTGTCTTCCTTTAGATAATGGTGATAAACACCAATATGAAAAGCCTTGTCAAAAGCATATGGGCCACATGCATTACAATATACAATGCTATCCAGTATAAATAAGATCATAATCTGACCCCCTATATCAGCCTTATATTACAGAGCCATGACATTTTGGGTACAGCTAGGCTCTTCTTTACTCTTCCTCCCCTAATGTGCTGGGCATTTGCTTTATATAGGTTATATAAGCCCCTGTACCTGGAGATGAAGTTGTTTATATTGGGAATTGGCACTACAAACTTAGCAACCAGGTTACAGGTACTCAGAGCTCCTTGGAGCCCATTATCAACAGAGGGGCAGCTTTAACAACACTTCCCAGGGAGAGGCTGGCAACTAGTACCAACAGCCAGATTCATGCTGAGCTGACCTGCAACATAAAAATGCAGTAAGAGAAACATGAAAATAAGCTCTGCCTACAACATTGTGCTTGAATATCTATTTTTTTTAACCCTTGAGTGAAACAGAAGCCTTTATTTGCTTACTTCCCCCTCCCCTGATAGAATAGTGCTTCCATAAAGATGCTGGAGGAGGAAAAAAAGAGACCACTGAAAACCTGCCTGCCTTTGCTTAACTGCTTAATTTACTTACAGGCTGCCTGCACTTCTGGGGAGTTAACATAATGACAGATTCTTCCATGGTGGATCACATGACTCAGCTGAAACTCAAGCTACTAGAAAAGGTAAGTAGTGACTTTTCAGCTCTCTGCTTTGCTCTGCTTTCTGCTGATGGTGTTTAAGCATTAAAAGTTGTAATTTAATTATATTTCTAGGATAGAGACTCTGCCTCCAACTGCAAACTTTTCTGTAAGTAGAGGAAGACCAACATGAGTTAGTGCTATTTTGATATGATTGGAAATATCATCAGTTAATTAACACATCTGACCAGTCACCAGTAAAGGTTAGGAGTGAGTGACAGTGAAGGGAGGGCCTCAGGTTGTTTTAAGATAGTCTCATGTCTTCATTATTGTGTACTTTTCCAGACATTATACTGCATAATGAAGCCTAGCTAGACCTTTACTGAAGGCACAGGGCAGAATACTAGTAGCTCTTTGCTGCAGCTCCACAGATTCACTCAGGGTTCTCTACTTAACCCCATTCTTCCATTCTCAACCCATCCAATATTCACTAGCATGCATCTTCTGTATCCCTGTCTTCCATGGCCTGCTTGAAAGATGGACTAGAAAAACAATTTTCCTATAGATACAGATGCTGCAGTCAGCATCTAACTTCTTCTTTTTTTTTTTTTTTACCTTTTATTTGAAGGGAAAGCTTTTTGCTAGTTTAAAGATATGCAGAACTGAACAGCAAAGACAGAACAGCATACAAGTAAAAGATCTTTAATTTCTGGTGGTTAAAGAGCAGCAAAAGTTGTTTGCTGTCTGAGGAAGAGGGAATTTAAGCACAGTAACACAGAGAGAAGGACAAGGACCTCACTAACCAGAGCATAATCCCACAGTACCTTGGTGAGACAAGCAGAGCAGATCTAGAAATTATGGTAAGGTTCAAATAACCATTCAGATCACTAGGTAGTGCTCTAAGTCAAGCCACAAAGTCAATTTACAGATCAGAATTAATTGCAGTAACAGCTTGGTAGATTGATAATAATAAGGCAGAGCTATAGATGACAGACATCATCACTTCATAGTTCAGGTCCTAAATCAACATGACCTATAGTTATACCTGAGAGAGAAACAACTAATTCCCTTAAATAACTTGGTAGGGGTGGAGTGATGGGACTAGGTCTGAGCTTAAATAGGCTCCTACAGTCACAGGTGGAGGTTTTGGGTGAGGTTTGTAAAGTCTTTTAAAGTATACCACTGTATGTTACTAACCTTACTACTTAAAGCTGAGTACAATAGGGATTAAAATTTCTATATAATCTAGCTGTTCTTCAAAGTAGATGGTAGGGGGCAAATTGACTAGTTAAAAAGTATATATTTAAATTATAGCTTTATACTGAGATGTTTCATGTCTTTAGGAAAGCCCCTTATAGTTCCCAGGAGCTATGAGTTAAGACTTACAAAGCATCCATTTTCTCTATCCTTCTCTGTAACACAGCACTGGAAGTTGTTGTGAACTCTGCTCCGTATTTCATAATCACTTCTCATGGTGGTTTACTTACAGAAACTTGAAAATGAGCATGAGAACCTAGAGCGGATGGATTCACCCCCGCCAACAGCAAGTAAGTGGGAGTGATTTATTCTAATGCTAGATATGATACAGGAAAGGGTTAGTGGTGTTCTCAAGCACAAGTTCCTCAGTAAGTCACATCAGAAGGTACAGTCTTAAGAGCTGGATGGTGCCTTGTTTCTGCCTGTGTGGTGGGGAGGCCTTTTGTTTAATCAGGGCTTGCTCTGTCTTTGCTTTGGTGGCAAAGATTTTATCTGTATGGCACAAAAGAGACTTTCACCTTGAGTCAGTGCTGCCTGAGTTCAGTCTGGGTGTTTAAATCTGCATGCTGCTGCTGTAGGGGACTCAAGTTTCATATGCAAGCTCTAATGAGGACTTGCACAGAAATGTTAATAGATGCACATTATATTTTTTGTGTTCTGTATTTTTTCTCTTGTTCATGCATATTTGAAAGCCACAAGTGCAAATCATCAACCAACCAAGTGCAAAAGTAGAGCAAAGAATGTTCTCTTGCCTAGAGTCTTGCAGTTGTGGATGATGATTAAATTGGTGCAAACTACTGGTTATTTCAGCTGTGTTAGCTCCTGCACCTGTGAATGAGCCCCTTTGTCCAGTTGTATGCTTGGCACAGGTGATTCTGTTCTTGAAAAGGATCTATTTTCAATTGCTCTGTGCCTCAGGAAACCGAGCCGGATGAAATGTCTCTTATTAATGCTGTGTTGCACCTTTGTGTAGGCTACAAAATAGGTTTTCACAAATAGTTTTTAAAAATAAGTGACTCAAATAGTTTATGAACTATATCATTACACTGAAAGAGTTATTCCTCCAAAGTATATTGATAATCTCTGAAAAAAAAAAAAAAAATGTGTGTCTTACCAGCACTGTTAAAACGCTTAATATTACTAGAAATCTATGGCACTGCACGTATGAGGTACTTCCATGTGAGTATTGTTTAATGGAACATGTTATTAGTGAGTGAAAAATCATAACAGGCTTTGAAGGAGTTTGATAAAGGCAGATCTGAACTCCCTTAGAATCATAAAATCATAGAATGCCTTAGGTTGGAAGGGACCTCTAGAGGTCCTTTAGCCCAAACCCCCTGCACACGCTGGGCCACCTAGAGCACATGGCACAGGGCAGCATCCAAGCGGGTCTTGAAGATCTCCAGGGAAGGAGACTCCACAACCTCTCTGGGCAGCCTGTTCCAGTGCTCTGTCACCCTCACTGTCAGGAAATTTTTCCTTAAGTTCCTATGGCACTTTTTATGCTTCAGTTTGTGGCCATTTCTTCTAGTTCTGTCGGTGGTCACCACTGAAAAGACACCAGCCCCATCCTTCTCACTGGTGGCCAGCGGTTGGTGGCCGGAGGCAGCTGGCGGCCGAGGGCAGGCAGGCGGCAGCTGGTGGCAGGGGGACGGTGTCTGTTTATGGGTGGGTGTTGTCTGTGTTTTTTTTTTTTTTTTTTTTTTTTTTTTCTGGAGGAAACCAAGATATTTTAATACCATGTTTTCCTGAATTAATCTAATATAGGTGTTAGAATAGCTCTGCACTTGTGACTTTTTTTATTTAAGAAGATAATGGATGCCCTTTTGCAGGGAACAGACGTGAGGTTATGCTTCAAAATGCCCTAAGACGAAGGAAAGATCTCCTTCAAGAGCTTAGGGTAAGAGCCTTCTGTATTGTTAGACTGGAGTTTATTGTGATAAACATATTAGTAGGCTTTGAAAGATAAAGTTGTTACCGTAACAAAACAAGTAGAGGAAAACTTCCTTCTGTTTAGAAGGAGAAATAAGTGCAGCAAGTGAGCGAACTTTGGAAGTTTTTTAATTACCCTGTCATGCCCTGCAAACTTCCTCTTAAGAAACAAGTAGCGATTTTGCCTTCCCTTTCTTCCATGCAAATCTGCATAGTTCTGGGCGGCAGTTTCTAAAACAAGAAGGATTCTTCTGCTGTGGCTGGGGACCTGCTGTGCAACTACTGCTGCTCACCTAAAACAGTGCCCCTGTCTGGACCTAGAGAGGGGAAAATCTCTGGATGGAAACAACAAAAGATGGAAGTATTAAAGAAGGAAATTTTCTAAGTCCGCCTATCAGCTATCCATGTGAATTCAGTTCTTTTCTCTCATTTAATTTTTATGCTGAGCAATATTCATCCTCTGCTCTACTGATCTCTGTAGGCTGAACTTGGCTATTGGGGGGGGAAGGGAAAAAGTCTGAAGAATGTGGGTTTTTTGTTTGTTTGTTTTTGTTTTGTTTTTTTTTCTTTTCTTTGTGTTGATTCTGTTTATCCTGAACTGCTGTATCGTAAGCTCTTGGAATAGTGTCAAAATGCAAAGCTTGTGGGGATGATCAACCACTGATGAAATCTTTTCCCTTTTTTCCACTTTTTTTGTCCCTTTGGCTTATACTCATAATCATGTGTCTTTAAGGTATGTGGGGAATTTCCCCCCCCCCCCCCCCTTCACTTGTGCAAACTTGTAAAAAAAATCAGCTGTCTGTTTTCCTACGTGCGGAAGTCACTTGCATTCTGCCTGTTAATTCATCAGTCATGGGAGTTTCTGTAACGGTGTTTTGGTGAGAAACTATTCTCCTCTATGGTGTTGCAAGGACTAATTCCAGTTAGTGAGTGTAATTACATTGTCTTCCTTTCTGTTATGAAATTTTCTTTAAAAAGATGCTTGATCTTGCAGGAGCATCACCTTTTGGAAGAACTGTCACAGCCATCTGTGCCAACGGGAGGATACTATAAAAACAACAGAACTGATCCCCAGCACCTGATTTACCAGCTGCCTTTTCCAGCTTCCCGAGTAGAGCCACCAAGGATCATCCAGCAGGCAGTAAGGATCTTCCATTCTCTTTCCTAAGAAATATTTACTGGTACAGTACCTGTTAGATACAATATAGCAAACAGAGGGACTTGGATCTGTGTAGAAACACTCATCCCACCAAAGTGAAAATATGTCTTGCTGTTGGATTGGACTATCTAGATATAATTGAAGGGAAATTCTCTCCCACTTTAGAAATAAGGTACAAAGTTAACAAAATGACTGGATAATCTTTTAAACTAACTGCCAAGAGGGATGGAAGCATTAAGGTTATCATGGCTGGGAATGATTTGGGGGAACACTGGCTTTAGTCAACTGCAAACTGTCAGGCTCTAGACAGGAAAGTGACTGGCATTTTCTGATTGGGTACACTTAGTAAGTTAGAATAGAGGATTTTTAAATCCTGTTTGGCATTAAAAATATGAAAGTAATCAACAGACAAAAGACTAGTTCTAGGGCTTTGAAAATGGTCTTGACTACTTGATAGTCTTGTCATAGACAAGTGTCTGCTGTCCAGACAGGTAAGTGGTTTGGAAAAGAGAGCAAGCAGTTGGTTAATAAATTTTACTGCTGGTATTAAATTAGTCAAAGTAGTAAGAGTATAACCTTTGGAAAGATCTTATAAGCCTAAGGATGTGATGGGGGAAAAAGCTAATGGGTGATATTCAGAATACGTATGTATGAAGTGAAGCATAGGAGGAAAAAATCACCTTCACTTCCAAAAAGATGGGCTCTAAGCTGATCATAACCACTGAGAAGCAAGATCTTGAATGTATGATACAGATTTCCATTTAAAATATCATCTCAGTTTTCAGTAATGTGTTTTTTGTTTGTTTACTTGTTTTTGTTTTAGTATTAGGTACTGTATCAGGGGGAATGGTATGTAATTATGCTACTCTGTGTAGTTCCAGTCCCTCTTTTGTAATCACTCTTTCTGAATCACTCATGTTTGAAGGTTTCCTTTTACTGTCCATGGGGATAGATGCTGGGATTTGATTGTATTTATTGCTATGTCTCAGTTTCCTTTTGAGACTTCTCTTTACATACTTTTAAGATGCTCTTAGACAACAAAATACTTAATTAGATTTGTAATTCAGTAGCTGAGTAAGAGAAAGCTTTGTACTTTTTGGACAATGATACAGGCTGTATCACTGCATCATTGGCACTGATATGTTCTGGCAGCAGTAACTGCAATGATTTTCTATCTTTAAGCATTATATATCCAAATTAGGCCTGCCAAGTAATATCACCATTTTCAAAACTTGATCACTAGTTTTCAGTTGATGAGTATTATAGTGCTTTTGTTTTTTTGGTAGGGGTTTTTTTGAGAAAGGGAGAAGGATTATTCTTTAATTAAAGAAATGTTATCCCAGTTTTATTAGCATATGGTTGGACAGTTCAATCCTGACTGCAACTCAGGGTGTACTGTTTAGTGTTTGTCTTCACTGAGACCCACTCAGCTATGTATAGTAAGCTGTGTGCTCGGCCAGTCCACAAATGTTCTTCCTTATGGCTGCACCCTACAGCATGACACAACATTTGCTGCTGAAGATGCCAGGAGAACAGTGAAAACTACAGGCTCCCTCAGAGAGATGCAGGACAGGTTGTGTGTCTCGCACTTCGGTGCAATCTGAGCAAGGCGTAGAGAACCTGCCATTGGAAGAGTCCCAGTAGCAAAACTGTCACAGAACTTACTAAAAAAGGATATGCTTTGGCAGTGCAACCGGGATGGCATAGCATAAATTCATGTCAGAGAGATATGATGGGTGCTAAGGGCCTCCCAAGACAATTGAGCCGATTTGGAGGGAGTCTGCTGGAAATGGGCTGTAAGTCATAAGACTCCTGGCTCTGGAAACAGCATACCCTCTATGAGCCTCTCTCCTCCTATGTGACAGTAACATATCTGACACTACTCCTGTGGCCTCAAAGGATGTGCTGATGCTCTTCATCTTCCTTCCCTCCACGCAGCCAAGAGCTCTCTGTTGCCAGCACAACTCACGCATTCCCTGCTGAGGTAAAGCAGTAACTGAGAGGAAGCTGGATGCAGGCTGCTGTCACTCTCCTTCCCTGTGATTACCCTGGTGCATATTTGTTCTGCATACTGCCATGCCTAATGCAGATAAAAAAAATCCTCCGTTGTTTCCAGATTTGACTTAGGTGTTAAGAATTTTATGCAAGATGTAAGGGGAGAGGTGGCTGTCACATGTTTGTCATCGCAACAGCAGTGCAGAAACTCTTTTCTTGCTCAGAAAACAGGTACCTCTGAGTTATTAGGTGTATGAATAGGTTAGAAGATGCTATTTTATGCTTTTCCAACTTGGGAATGTAAATTTGGTTTGAATTGCATAATTAACATTTAACTGAGGTTTAAAACCTTGTGTTAGTGCTTCTATAAGCATAGGCCAGTGGTGTGCTTTCTATTTTATCAGTCACATTAAATGTTTAAATACTGACATGGATCTTGGTCTCTGTGCATGCTGTGTCCATATGGAGACAATTCTAGAGTAACATGTATTAAACTTCATCCTCTGACTTAACTGTAACATGAGATAACCCTAGAAAACACCTCTGAAAGTAGTAAAGTCTGGATTTTTCAGTATCCAGACATGTTCCTTTCAGGCCTGAAGTGGAAATGCTAAGGCCACATTTAAAATGCCAGCTTATCCTCTAATAGCTATGGTTGAGGGTATGAACAAGTTACCATGGGATAAAAGCTAGAAATAGCAGTCACTCTGCAGTGACTGCTTTGTGTGCAAGGTAACTTGAGGTAGCATCTGCCTAAATAAGAGCCTAATGCTTCTATGTGAGACTTAAAAGGGAGGAACAGATGAGCTAGTTCACATATTCGTTCTTCTGACAAAAGCTTTCTCTTTGCCATGACCCTAACTCTGACTCGCACACAATGAGTTTCTTTTTGTATTTCCAGTATGACTTATCTTTTAAAGAAGCTGCCTAAAAGAGGAAAGAAAAGAAAGGATGGTCTTGTATCCACCTCTAGTATTTTGCTGTGCTTTGCACCAGAGTGAGCATTCATGCAAAGTGCCTGCGTGTGGTGTGGTTCACGTCAGTGCGGTTTAACTGTTCTACAGATCTGAACAGGGCAGCTGCTGGTATGCACCCCAGAGCAGTGTTTCAGAACAGGTACATGTGAAACTCAAATTTTCCACGCTCCCTACCAAGCACAGGAGTGCAAAGCTGAGTGTGGTACCTTCAAGCTATTATTTGTGCACAGAGCTGGTCGCTCTTCATATATAGCTTGAGGGCAGCTGCTGTCCGTGTGAAACAGGTGCCAGAGGTGACAGATCAAGATGCAGGGTGCAGTAACCCAAAGGGAGGGATTTGCTGCCCAAGGACATTCTTGACTTTTTCCACTTTCCTTTCTTAGATGCCTCCACAACCAGCTACTATCATCCAGCAGTTACCTCAGCAGCCCCCGCTAATAACGCAGATCCCTCCTGCCCAGCCTTTTGCAGCCCCTCACTCTGGAAGCATCAAGGAAGGTAATGTTTTCTCAGTCTAGCAGCAAGTTTCCATTGCTTGCATCCCAAGAAGGCAAGGATATTGCTATAAGGGAAAGGATGCATGGGACAGCATCCAGTTTACAAAGTGATGTTTTGTGTTACAGTGAGGCTGCTATTAGAGCTATGGGAATTGCACTTCATAGAACTATATTCCATTAGGGTGATGGAGCACTGGAATGGGTTGCTAAGAAAGGTTGCAGTCTCCTTCTCTGGAGACCTTCAAAACCTGCTTGGATGCAGTCCTGTGCTACATGCTCTAGGTGACCGTGTGTGTGCAGGGGGGTTGGACTAGATGATCTCTAGAGGTCCCTTCCAACCTTAAGGATTCTATGATTTCTAAGACCTTCAGACATACTGTTCTTGTTAAAGAAAGGAGTGTATACTCAACAAAACAAATTGTATAGGACGTGTGGAGAATTAAAACATATAAATCCAAAATGCTGAGTAATAATGACAGGAATGGCAGGTGAAACTCGTACAAACAGATGATTCTAAAAATACCAAATAGGCTTCTAAAATCTGTTTCATTCTGTTTCCTTTTAGTTTGTTATCTACTCTTCTTTGAGGAAAAAGAGGCTTTTATTAGGTAAATGAATGGCCTGTGTTTGGAAACAAGGCAGAACAGCTGAAGGTGTTCTTCCAAACATTCCTATGCCAACAGAAAGCAGTCTAGTGTATCTATGGATTGGGAGAAGTTACTGTGAAATAAAATATGAACTAAAAACTGGGATGACTTCCCTGGCTCAGCCTTCAGCCACAGGTTTCTGCATGCTATAAAAAAATCTCTAGTGGAGGAAACCTGTTATGTGGGAAGCGATGCTCTTGAGCCAATGCCCAGGAGGGTATGTCGAGGACTCAGTCCCTGCTGGCCTGAGCTCCACTGGACAGGCTTTCTCTGCTCTGTCAGCGAGTATAGCTGGTGGGTAGGAGTAGGGGAGAGGTTTACAGTGAAAATAACAGACAGAAGATGCTCAACAAACAGCTTCACTGTAGAAGAGAGGAGGAAAAGGAGAGCTGGCCTGGGTGATCTGATTCATAGATAGGATTTTGCACTGTCTGGCCAGATAATGACAATATTCCTTTTCAGCAGTTTTGTCTGGGCAATGACCAGGCTGCATGCTGGAGGATTGTTTCTACTGAGGTGCCTTGGCTGTTTGAATGTTTCTGGTAAAGCTCTTACCTTCTCTGGTATGACCTCTCCCTAGATATGGTGGAGATGATGCTAATGCAGAATGCTCAGATGCACCAGATCATCATGCAGAACATGATGCTGAAAGCTCTGCCACCAATGGCATTTGCACAGCCTGCTGGACCCAGCTCTCTCCTGCTTCAGCAAGCTCAGCAGGTAAAGACATGACGGTTTGAAGAATGTCCTTGCTTTCTTGAGTATCTTAAATTTTCTTCATGGTGCTGTTCCTTGGAAGCACCTGTGGCATATATCCTCTCCTGGTCCAAAAGGGCTAATTCTGCCACCTGATGCCACATTGTTGCCTGGGTCTCCTACAGGCCTCATGTGTGATTCTGTTTAGCACTTTGTGGAGAACTGACAGAAGAATGTCCTGGGCAGAAGATCAAACTGAATAACTAACAGACTATGTGTGGAAGAGATCTATACTGGGCATCTGCTGCTGCATCTGGAGCTTTGAGATTCTAAAACCTGCTGATTTTCAGTGAAGCAACATCTGCTATGGTGTCTCCAGGCTCCACCACACCAGTGACTCACCTCTAGTCAAGACACAGCAGCAGAGGTTAGCTTTTGCAGGTGCAAATCCAGTTGCTGCGAACAGCAGGACAATATTTATGATACAAATCCCATCCTTTGTAAAATTTGACCTGACTGTCTAAAGTGAACTGGAGCTGAAACATGGATATTTTGATTGTACTTGGAGCCTCACAGCACTAGTTATGGTCCCTCTGAAAAATCAATGGGTACCATGTGTCAAAAGGGCACCTTTTAAATATATTTAAGTATCTAAGAGATAGAGATTTTCCAAAACAAATTGGTGTCTAGTACCTAGTAAGAGGTAGACAATTTTGTACATATCCTTAAGGTGTCCAATTTCTAAACTATTTTTAACAATCTGTTATAGATACTTAGCTGCCTTAAGTGTTTTGGAAAAAATGTATTTCTAATCTCTGTTCTGAAGAGTGTATTATCTAAGAAGCAAGGACAATTCTTTGGGGAGAAGGGGATGCATCTTGTAGTGCAAAGATCTCCCTCATACATTTCACTACCTTAATATTCAGATTCATTATGACTTTACCCTTTGCTGTAAGAAAGATCTTTTTTTCTTGGATATTAAAATCATCAGGTATTTAGAAAGCAACTTCCTTCTGCAGTATTTGAGCAGTTCACCAATACCTTTCCTGCATGCTATTTGCAAAAGTATTAAATGACTGACTTAAACAAAAAGGGATTTTTAACTGTTGGGAGTAGGAAATATAATAGTCTTCCATACCCCATCATTCAGCCTGGAGGGAGCTGACTTTTTTGCACCTGTTGAGGCTGAATGTCTACTTTGGACACAAAGCATTTGATAGCAGCTGCCAGTTCTCATGTTTCAGGGCACCGAAATCTCAGAAGCTACCCTCAGTCACAGCCAGCAGGCTGCTGTGACACTGACAGGCTAATTTATTTCCTCGCAGATTGCTCCATGTAGATTTGTTGTGGAAATGGCAGGAGGTGCTGGCATTACCATGTGTCAGAGCTGGGCCGAGTTATCTCGGACAAAGGAGGCAGGTACTTAGGTTACAGAAACACATCTTACTCATATTGAAAAAGCAGCCGTAACTGCTTCTTGAAAGGGGAGGCTGTGCTGTCTCATAACCAATTTTCCCAAGAGAAAACTCTCATGTCCCCTGTTCTAGTGGTCCATCAGACCACTAGTTCCTTCCTATTTTCCTTAAGCTTTATTTCTTGATTACTACTTTAAGTATTCTTTCTCTGAGCAGTAAAATAGCAGGCTCTTATAAGCATTTGCTAGACCTGTTATATATGAGTCTGTGAAACTGCTCTGGCCACAAGATAAAAAACTTGTTTTACTAAGAAAAGGCTGAGCAGAAACACCAATGCTTGGGCCAGAGTTGCCAGCAGTCTCTCACTGTGGCAGTACGAATTTAACAAATTGCTGTTTGTCCCTCTCCAACAAGGATTCGCCGCTTGCTGCTCCTGTGGTGGTGAAAGCAGAAAGGCCCAGGCTATCCGCAGTGCACCACCACCACCACTACCCACCCCCGGGAGTGCTGCCTCCACTGGGTTATTCTGTGTGGTCCCCAGCGGCGCAGACCGGGCTCGTGGGCCAGAGTGGAGGATTTCCATCCATGGTGCATCCTGTGCCTGGAAGCGTGCTCCATGCTGTGCACACGTGAGTAAAGGGGCTGGCACACAACGCTTAACCCTTCCTCCTGCACATGTGAGGTGTTAGGGTAGGATAGAAAGTCTCACACTGTAAGTTATTCTGTTTTTTTACTAAGACCAGCCTAGAGTATTATCCTTAACATAAAAATATAAGATTATGGAGACTTATACAATCATCTGTTAAACTAAATCTTATGAAATAACTTTGCTAAGTAATTAAGGCTCACTTATTATGAAATAAACATGAGAATGGGACAAGCTCCACAAATGCTATTAAGTAAGAAATAGCAGTCTTATTTCCATTTCCAACCTGGCTCAGCAGAGCTGGCTGTCTCCAGTTTGCAATGGCTGTTCTGCTGGGCTTGGGGTATCCATTAGAATCCAGCAGAGACCTAAATGAGAGCTGACTGATCTGCATTCAGGCTAACGTTTTCAGTATTATTAGTATCCTTAAAATACCGTGGAAGCATTTGCTAATCAAAAGAGCTGGGGGGGTGGGAAAAGAAGCCAAAAAAAAAAAAAAAAAAGAATTGTCACTAAGCAAATCTATTTAGAGGGAAAGAAGAATATATAAATAAAGCTAAGCTTCTAGAACAAGGTTGTGTTTGCAGTTGGAGTGTTTGTTCTTTGTTTTTCCAAGTGCAGAAACTGATGGCCTTCTCCCCAGGTTGCCCCCAGGTCTATAGAGTCCTTGAGCCCTCAGGTAAGCAGCCAGGTTCTCCCAGTGCTTGCTTGCCTGTCTTCCCTGCTGTCTTCCCCAAGCTTTTCTTGGACTGCTTTCTAGGTGTTGGCAGATTATTCCCAGGGACTAGCTTTCGAAAGAGTGCATTGAGAAGTCCCTCAGCCCCCATTAGCCTGCCTGTTCCTGCAAATAGCAGTGACAGGAGGGGATGTTGGCAAGGATCCAAGCAAAGAGAATGTCTTGCCCTGTGTATCAGGAAGAGATAGCAAGAAAAGAGACAGAGCAGCAATGCTAAGAAGCATTATGTACTGGTGTTGGTAAGGAAATACCATTGATAGTGTTGTCTGGCTGGGGACAACACTGCTGCTTTTTGTTTATTGCTGTGCCACTTCTCTTTCAAAGGCTCATTAAACAGAAGCATGCAGTGGAGGTGGCTGCATCCTCAGAATCTTCTGGTGTGGGTGTCTCTGTGGCCCTCTTTAGCATGGGATTTGAATTCCTGAACAGATGTTTAGCTAATGGGACTGTAAAGGATGAGCATTTTTACCTCTTTCACTTTTGCAATCTGTTCAGGTACACATCTCAGCTGCTTCCAGCATCAGTGCAATTAGCAGTCTTTTACCTATTTGCCAAAATCAGCAAAGGGAAGTGTAACATTTTAAGTTGCCTTTTCCTTCACCTCTTACACATTTACACTGTCCTTTTGCAGTGCAACAAGGTTATCTCTGATTACCACCAAACCCAATAAAACTGCTTTTCATGTTACAGGTGGCCTGAGTACTGACTGCACACACTTCAAGTGCCTCTCTGAGGTCAACTTTCATTGGAACAGTTCCTTAATAGCCTGACAGCCTAATGTCTTTATAACTGCACACTGGGGCAAGAAGTGAGACAGAATGACTACAGATCTTCAGCTGGACCATGCACCTGCTGTCAGCTCATCAGTTTCACCTAGTTCAACTGTTTCTTCTCATCTTCCAAGCCCAGAGCAGCAGCAAATGGTCACCACTTTTTCATGCCCTTTCCTGAAACCAAGAAATTATGTGTCTGAATGTTCTACAGGCTTGACATCCTACAATAGCCCCAGGGGCATGAAACAAGCTTAACACTAGTATTGTTTGAACCATCACAAATGAGTATGACCTGGCTCTGGGGATAAGAATCCCCTTCACGTGTGACTCAGGAAAATGTGCTTTACAAAGGAGGCAGCTGCCTGCCTGGGGGAAAGATAATGCAAATAGAACAAAGGATTTCTCAATAAGGTTTTAGTCATCTAAAGCACTTAATCAGCCTAAAGTATTCTTCTCTCAAGGTTTTTCGTTTTACTCTGAGATATGCTTATTCTATAGTAATTACCTGTCTGGGGAATTGGAAATTAGAGGAGTAGGACAAATGCAAGTTACCTACATTAATATATGAAAACATGGACATTGTGTTTTCCTAAAAATTAAGACTCTTCCTAAACTTTAGGTTTACAAGGCTTGTAGTGTATGGATAAGCAATTCTTAGTGGAGGGAAAAGAAAAAATCTTTTTTCTCGCTCATACTCAAATATTTAAATGCTTAAAATGCAATGTCTGCAACCACGTTTAAATGCAGTTAATTTTTTCTGCCTCAGGAGGGCTCTGTCTCTCAGTCCTTTAAGTCAGTCTTGTACTTAGCATGCTACCCAGGGTTTTCTTTTCAACTACCTATTGGAGATGGATTTAAGCAGTTTGGAATTGTGTTATATGTTTCATTATTCCATAATATGTCCTTCATATACTCAGGGATTAGATTTGATCTAAAAAATCCAAGGTTATTCCTTGAATATTAATGTTTCTTTCTTTAGTGAATATTATGAATCAAGACCTTTACTTTTATAACTGATTTTCAGATGGCAGCCTTTAATCTGAGACTGCTATCTCTCTTTTTGCCATCTTTTAGGATTCTTCAGAAAGCTAAGTTTATGGCCTTCAGTGATCATTGTGCTTAATGCAAAAAAAAAAAATGAACATAGAGTTGGTGGCACTTTTAAGTACTTTGTTATCTTATCTGTTTTTAAACTGGATTTATCTGATGCATTGTGAGGGAATTTATTGATTTAGAATGCTATCATCATGGTTGTATTCCACTAAAATTAAAAAAAAAATCTTTACATTGGTTTTGCCTGATGAAATGTGTGACCAAGTTTGCTGAAGAAAAACAAGAGACTTTAAATTTTGCTTGGAATGGTTACCCAGAGGAAAAGATACTGCACTGGATATAAATAAGCCCCAGTTTGTGAAATGTAATCTGTTCTACAAAGAACTATTTTCAGTAGCTCGGTTTGGCAGAAATTAGCTGATCTATATCATCTTGGAAGAAGAACTTTCAAACTGTAGCAGTGGTCAGAGTCTCTGCTGCAGGTGGGGTGTCTTGTTCAGGGTTGGTGAACCATCCCCAAAACTATGCATGCTTGAAAACGCATTTTCAGATCAGAAGTTGGATGTTTCCTTCTGCATTTCCAGAGAGATTCTTTATAAACGGAGCAAATTAGAGGAACTTCACCGTGGTGCTTTTTTTTTCTCTATCCCAAATCTTGTTACTGGTTTAGGTAAAATAATAGCATTTTAAAGCACTAGCATATCTCTCAGGATATTTGCTCTGGATGGATGTTGGCCACCCCACAGAGGTTGAATAGCTGAGCTGTTGAGAACCAGGCTCTGATAATAATGCAGTCCCTGGCATTTTACAGAAATGTTTTCCAAAGCAGCAAGGTTAGGCCCGAAGTTTCTTCAAGGGACCTTTAGTTCTTTCTGACCTTCCATTTCTTCTTACCTGGGTCATTAAATGTGAAATAATCAGTAAATGCTGGGTAAGCCCTGCCTGGTCTCTGCAGTGCCTGTGCCTGGAGCGTGTGGGGAGCAGCAGCACATGGGCCCTGCCAGCCCTGGCTAAGGCAGGAGCTTGCACTTGAGCTCTGAAACAGCCAAAGCGATGCCTCCTCTACAGGCAGCATGTATGCACACCCTTTCATGTACATCCTTTCCTTTTTTCCAGTCCTCTTATCTGCTTCTGTATCCGTGACGGTCTGTTCTGTCTTAAATAATAACAAGCTGTGCCCTTGGCATCCTCTTGACCTGCATGTTTGGCTCCCTCAAAGGAGATTGCTCTCTCCCGCCAAAAGAAAATATATTGAAAGATTACCAAGGTCATTGAATCATGGCTGAGGTTGCTTGTGCAAATCTAACCCAGCCATCCAAAGAAGACTATTATAAGACCAACTTTAATTACATGATGGTATACTGTGTTATCCACAGGAGATCGTGAATTAATTAGCATATCTTAAAGCATGGTTCTTAAATTAGTAAGCCACAGTGCTGCAGTAATCTGTAAAGCCTGCGGTACAGACAGCCAGAGAGTGCTGGGAGGGAGATTTCCACATAATAACTGGCACTGCTGGAAGCTAATGCTTTACTGACGGTGTGCTGAAAACAAATTGGAAATAATTTTACTGCTAATTACCATGTAAACCTTAGTTTGCTCTCTGGCTTCCCCCCTTCTACTTTCTGTGCCCCTTTGCTTGATGCAGGCTTTGTGGGTGGGTCCAATCTATGGACTGACTCCGTAGCTTCATCTTGAACCTGCCTTCTCATTATGGACCTGCTGGTCTGTGCCTGACCCTAGTTACCTCCACTAAGCCTGAACAACTCTGCTCCGGGCTATATATTGCAGGGTTTGCAATGAGTGCTAGGTAGTGTCTGCAGCTCTGATTGCTACTGTATGTTGGCTGTAATCTTTCTACTATGGGAGTAGTGGAGAACTGAATTTCAGCATGGCCTTATTTATTTATTTTTCCATCAGATCCTGGACTATGTTCTTGAATAAGAAAGCATATTTGTCCCCCGCATTAGGACAAGAAGCATTCTTATCCTTATTCCTGAACACCCTACCACCAAAAGAGCTGAATCAGTTAGCTGGCGGAGTTTTGTTCATTCTTTAAGTCTTTAAAGTATTGTTCACCCTTTTAGCAGAGCAGCTCAAGGGAAAAACATGTGAAACAGTGCACATGGCTGAAGTCATAGAAGGACTGTGCAGTGTAAGTATGGGGCCTCCGCTCAGTCACATCCCCAAAAGCCATCACAAACCATGCACAGGCTCTTTGGGTGAAGAACTACCAGCAGCTGGGAGCAGGCCCTTTGGTGAAGCAATGTGTCTTTATTCCTTCCTCTCAGGGAGGAAGTCTGTGAGCACCCAGCAGAAGCCAGGTGGGTGCAATTCCTCCTGCTCAACACAGGCGCATAGGCGGAGTTTTATTTGCTGGAGAGAAGAGTAAAGCTTGAAAACTGTATTTTAATTTTTTATGAATTTCAAAATAGGTCTTAAAACAAACTTTTTGAAATAATACTACAGTCATATTAGGTGCAAATGAGCAGTTCTCCGTGTAAAGCTCAGTGTGGCTAATTATATTGCTGGGCTGATTCACTGGGGCATGAGGTAGAAATGAAAATTTGAATATTAACTAGGGAAGAAGAAAAAGGGCATGACTAAGCCACCCATTTCCTTTCTTTTCTCCTCCCCTCTGATAGCATAGCAGCAAAGCGAGAAGAGATATTTGTTTCACGTGAGGTAGTAGCAGTAAAAACTTGCTCCTTGGAGGCTGCTGCAGCAATGAAGCCACATGATACACAGGGGAAGAAAATAGCCATTGTTGGAGGTGGTCTGGTAGGATATGTGTTTTTGGCTCTCATTTTATTGCATCTCTTGGGGAGTTTGGGCTATGACAGTGTTGCTTGGGTATAGGTGGGTGAACGCTCCTTTGAGCTGAGCTTAACCATGAAGACTTCTGGAAAGGCAGCCACAGCAACAAAAGTGAACTTGTCTACACAGAGAATGAATACAGTGGGGGCAGCTCGATAGGAGAGGGAAGATATGTTTGAAATGCAACTGGCTTCTTTGTCTTTGTTATCTATTTCCTTTTTGTGAGATTTACTTTCTCATAGCACAGTTCATTCAATGCTTTGTTTTGCAAATTAGGGAAAAAATATCTATTTTCTTGAGTTTAGATCTCAATGCAGCTTTTTCTTCCACTGTGATTTTTCCTATCCTCTCCTCCAAAAAAGGAATATCTTATTGTCAAGGAGTCATGTGAGTTGCCACTGTGAGAAACAGCAAGACTTTTTGTGCAACTAGGATTCTCTGCTAAGAGAATTGCTCTTTGAGATGATCTTAAAGACACCACAGGTGTCAGTGGCAGATACAGATACTAGTGTAAGTGAAACACCTTGTTGAGCCCAGTCCAAGAGCTACAGCACTTGCCTAAAATGGTGTAAGCAAATAAATCCTGCTGCCCAAAGAGTCCTTTTGTCAAGAGAAGGCATTTGAGAAGTAGAATAGTAGTGGCTCGGGTACACTAAGTTACAGCCCTCGCTCAGGCATTGCACACATAGCGGCACAGAGAATCGTTGCACCTTTAGAGCCCTGCTCTCTCTGCACAGGTGGGCCACATGTTGGGAAAATGCAAGTCAGGTTCTGCCCTTTCAAAAACCATTAAACAGTGCTCCTGGGAGATCATCTGGCCTCTTGTCTATTTCTGGTTTTAAGCAAATCACTTGCTAATGTGAAATGCTTGGTCACCGTTCTCCTAATGTAGGCCTATAATTACCAGGCTAAAAGAAAACACTGTTCTCTGTCCACTCTTTGGAAACAATTTTCTTCTGTTGCTACCTGCTGAATGGATTGGCTTTAAAAGACAGCATGGAGTATGAAAGCATCTAAATCTCTATTTGGATTTGTATTAGGCCATTAGCATGTTGATTCCCATGCTGCTAGAGCAGAATCCTAAAATCAAGAATCTCTAGTTCTTTTTCTGACATGGTTTAGTGGAAAAAATAAGGAATACTGAGAAGTTGGGATATAGGGAAGATAGTGGCATCCACTTAAATATAAAACAGGGCATATATAGCTTTATTTTTAAGGTAATATTTTGCTTTTGTACAGGTAGGTCAGTCTAGCTTTCTGAAGTCAGTTATGGGTAAGTACTGCAGCATCCTGGATTGTAACAAGGAAGATAAATGTAGTCCGCAGAGGAGGAGGGAGCTTGCTCGCATACAGAGGAATCGTCTGTACTCACGAAAATCCCCCATCCTTCTCTTGTAGGTGGGTGCATTAAATGCCTGTTTCTTTGCCAGACGAGGTTTCCATGTTGATGTTTATGAAGCCAGAGAAGGTAAGTCCAGTCTAGTTATTGCTTTCTTAATATGCTGGTGTTTCTCTACTTACAACAATTCCTGAAAAACAAACAAAAATGTAACTGCATGAGCATACTGAAACTGGAAAAACAAATATAATCTGGGAGAATTGTTTTTAGGACATTATTTTTGTTCTTCAGCTTCTGTGTATGGAGTGAAGCATTTATTTGAAAAATGCTACTTTGTGTGGATAAAACCTACCACTGAGTTACTAAATTGATCCTCTTTAAATATTGATTCTTAAATCCCCACTTTTGAAAGTTATTTTCAATGTTAAGAATTACAGGTTGGTGCCATTGTCACAAGCTGAGTAGGAAATTTGAGCAATTACTTTTGATATATTAGGGTTGTTGTCTATTAGGATTAAAAGCACTGGCTTACAACCACTGTAATTGGTGGGAAAGAAGGCATGCTGGCAGCAAGAGTGGAAGTGACTTCAGCCAGAAGAGCTATCCTGCAATCTGTGATTGGATGTAATGAATCCACACTGCCTAAGTAGGTTGACCTTGCCTTCTGGTGAGGCTAGTGGCAAAGACTATCACTGGAAGAAAGCTGCAGCTTCAGAAACTATTAAGTGGAAAGAGTTTTCAAAGTGTAACAGCCTCACTGTTTTAAAAGAATATTGGCACAGAGGGGAGTATTTCCATTTCTCAGAGCAATCTTCCCTGGCCCACAGAAGTGTGTAGCCCCCAGCAGGGCTGTCTGCCTTGGTAAAAACATGGCAGCATTTGTATTTCTTAAACAGGCAATGTCTAAGGACAAGAAAGATCACAGCTCACATTCAGAAACTCAGGTAGTACCTTGAATAGTCCCTGTTCCTCAGCAGCACCCTCAGGGCCCTTTACCTCCTTGTAAGGGTTTGGACACCTCGTTCTTGTAGGGAGAGTATGAGAGGCTGTGGTTCTTCAGTGCCAGAGCTATAACTGTACTCCAGCAAAACTCTGTGTTCCGACAGTGACTTTCTTCGGGAGCTGGCGTGACCTCACCCAGGCCGGGTGCCACTGGAGATCACGGGAGATGTAGCCTGCCTGGGCTCTGGCCTGCACAGGATTTACTGACATTTGTGTTATCCGCTCCTCTTTCTGTGCAGATATCCGAGTGGCCAGTTTTGCCCGGGGCAGAAGCATTAACTTGGCTCTCTCCCACAGAGGACGCCAGGCCCTCAAAGCTGTGGGGATGGAAGACCAGGTATCCTCTTCCTTCACAGTTAAGATGCTGTTAACTCAGGCTGGTGGCGACTGGGCTCTCTCTTCTGCTCCCTAAGCACCACAGTGTCACTGCAGGTATAGATCTGCTTTCAAGGGGGCTGAGATAGACCTTTCCTTGCTGCAAACCAGCAGCCTGGCTGTCTATTGCCTTGTGGCACAGGGCTGGTTCATCTGCCCGGGAGACTGCAACCCTGATCCCCAAGTAACTGGGGCTCTGCCGAGGCCTGCAGACTTCATGACAGAGGGTGCTTGTTTGTCATGGTATCCCCTGCGAGACCATTGGACAAATAACTTCTTACAGTGTTTGCCCCTCTGTGCTCTTCTGCCATGTTTGCTGTCATCTTCAGGAGGGAAAAGTCACTGGAGAGAAACTGTTTTAACCTCTGAAATGCTCAGATTTGTATTTTCTCATAATTCCTCGAGCTCTGGGCCTGCCTTTTTCACTGTCTTCGTCAGCACGCTCTGGACTGGTGCCTGGGTGTGCTGTAATCTCTCTATGCTGCACTTGGCTCAGAGCCTGGCCTCTTCTCCAGAGTGCTCAATACCATTTAAAATCCAGATGTTCACGCTGATATGATCTTTAAATCGGCCCCCTTGGATTTGTGTAAAGAAGGAACCCAGGTTTTAACAGCTCATATTCCAGCAGCAAGATGTAATTTGACTCTGTTTTCCCCTGCTCCCATACCCCTGTTTTTTTTTCCTTTCAGTCCAAAAATCACTCACCCTGATTTTTGTGAGAATGAGCTTGTAAATCATCTTAGTAAAACGCAATGACTTTGTGTCCTTAGCCTTGTAAACTTTTCCATAGTAACTCTGCTAGGGACACAAAAACGTATGAGCACAGAGCATCCCATTTGTCTGGTTCTGGCTCCATTTGTCGCACTGCACACAGTGTGTTTGGAGAGGATGATGTTAATGGTTTGCATCCTGGTTTCTAGTAACTCAGTTGCCAGAAGACTGTAGCCTATTCCCTTTTAATTTTAGATTGTGTCCAAAGGCATTCCCATGCGGGCAAGGAGGATACATACACCTACAGGGAAAAAGTATTCAATTCCCTATGGGAAGAAGAACCAGGTACTGATATTCTGTCATTCCTGAAGTGCTTCTAAGAGCAAAGGGGATCTTTGGACTTGTTTACAGCTCTGTGTGATGGGTAGCAGCTGCTCACAGAACAGGGAATAAAGTGCATCCACAATGACTGAGGTAACTGCAATCCATAAAGAAATTCAGGTACTGCCGTCTTGGGATTTGCTTCTACCCTATCCTGAGAAAATAGATGGTATTTGTTTTATGCATCATCAGATTTGCAAGTCTTTGCAAGCTGATGTGACTGCCCATGCCTCCAAGTAAAGTTTTACTTTTACTTTACTTTTTTTTTGGCAAACATAAAACAGATAAATTTTGATTCCCGTAACTCTTCACAAAGCTTGTCTCAAGGGCACAATCACTGCAATACAGTTGGGTCAGCCCTGCTGTTTTAATTACCTTCCCTTTTTCTCCCACCCGCCCCCTTTTCATAGAAAACAGATCACTGCTGGAAAATGTATCCAGCCTGGTGTTCATTCTCTTAGAAAAGATGCTGTGGCAGGGGAGAGCATTGAAG
The DNA here is from genome assembly GCA_034781795.1 of Crypturellus tataupa. NCBI lineage: Eukaryota > Metazoa > Chordata > Aves > Tinamiformes > Tinamidae > Crypturellus > Crypturellus tataupa. The sequence goes on from JAWLRI010000324.1 coordinate 222,623, forward strand.
TGCCTGTCCCAGTCCCAGGGAGGCTGTTACTGGAAGTCTTCAAGAAAGTGGTTGTTCTCATATCTTTGTGCAAAACAGTCTTTAGAAATACCTCCTAAACTAATCGTTTATCTGTGTGTATTTGGTTTGTTTGTTTGTTTTCCCAGTACATTCTCTCTGTGGACAGAGCAAACCTAAACAGAGAGCTGTTAACTGGTAAGTTTCCAAGTTTTTTTGTGAATGCTTGTGGAGTCGTTTCCCTGAGAACTTAAGAGTTTGTCTTAAGAATGAAAGAAGTAGAAGTTTGCTTTAAGAAGCCATTTTAAGTGCAGTAGATTCAAGAATCAAATACTATATAAATGGAAGTAAAAGCACCAGATAGGAAATGAAATACAAGCAAGGAACTGTCTTACAAGATTAGAGAGGTAAAGATATGGTGAAGTTATTTCTTCTATCATTAATTTTGTGCTCTGTATAGGATTGGGGTGAATAGGAACAATAATCCATCTTTTGAATGTGTGAGGTGCTAATCGAACAGTTTGCTGAGTTAGGAATCACCTAATGTATTCAGTAAGAAAAAGCATTATTTCTTTTATCTTTGTGATTAACATCTGGGAGGTTTTTTTAAACATATATACACACACGCATATATATATATATATGTATATATATGAGAAACTACTTTCTTTGATGAAATCCTGTCTGTTTGCAAAAACATGCAAAGCCCTGTTTCCTTGGATACGTTCAGTGTTCTGCTAACCAAAATTTCACAGCTACATCTGGTGCTTCTTTGCTATCTTCTTTTTCTTCCTCTGGGCTCTTTTTTTCTGCTGTTTTTCTTATGCAAAATTACATTAAAACAACCCTTGTTGAGACCTTTTGCATACACAGAAATACCTGAGCAGCATTTCATGTTTGCCCCTTGACTGGACTTTTACTCAGGGAACTGAACTGGACTATTGTTTCAGTTCCCCGGGTAAGAGTTTATTTCTCAGAATTATTTGATTTAAAGAAGCTTCTCACATTCTGCGGCATTTTTTGCAGCTTGTCATAGTACTATCTGGGTAGAAATTGCAGCATGTGTCAAAATGTGAAATCCATACAATCAAGACCAAATTTCTCCAAATTTTTCATTGACTGCAAATGCAGCTTTCAGTCTTTCTATAGTAGTGATGATGGAGACAGATGAATATTCATGTCACTATGGGGGGAAAAGAGAACTCTTACAGTATTTATTGCACTTTGTTAAATCCGGTAAAAATTATTTATAAAGTAGGGCTTCTAGTGTGTGCTGCCTTCCTATTATAGCTCTACTTGTAAAAGCCCTTGTCAGTTAGGGATCCCATGGAAATATTTAGTCTCGTGACAACTCTGTTTTCTTTTATTTTTATTTTTTCCTTAATTTTTCTTTTCTTTTTTTTTTTTCTTTTTTTTCCCCCTCTTTTCACAGCTGCAGAGAAGTATTCCAACACTAAACTGTACTTTGGACACAAACTCCTGGAGTGCAATGTGCAGTTAGGGACATTAACCATAAAAAGGTAATCCCTGTGCAAGTCCAGGATAAAGTACTGTTCTCAGTTACTTTTTGCTTAATAATTCATAAGAACTCAAACAATTGAGCAATGTCAGTGTAAAACTAGTGTTATTCCTGAGTGGACTAAACATTGTGCCTGCTTTGGGAGGCAGAGACGTCAAAGCAGGGTTCACAGGGAGGTTGAAAATGTTTAAGTAACTCCATAACCTCTCAGTGGACCAACAATAAGCTAGATGCACATATTTACTGATCTGTGCAGGGAATAAACGTGCCTGCCTTCACAGCATTGGTTTTCACGCTCTGGCAGGGACAGATTGCTCTTTAAGGAGAAAAAGTGGTGACCTTGTTGCATAGTTGCATTAAGCATTCTGATTGTGTTCCCATCGCAGTCAAACAAAACCTTCCTGCTGAGTCTCCAAGGTGTGCATTCTCTTAGAAAATTTAAACGACAATCTTTTGAAACTATCAAATCATTCTAACCAGTGCTGGGATGTTGCATCAAACCCAGCAGAGCTCATAAATCCACATTTTAGTCATTAGAGCAGACTTGCGCATGACAGGCTTTGGAAAGGTTAGTTTCTTGATTTGAAGTCTTAAGATCAGCTTTATAGGACCCTCGGGGTTCCAGGAGGCTACCTGCAAATATAGGCTCTGTGAAATAACGACGTTATAGCAGTAGGGTTTGCTATATGTTCAGATACACGTGGTAGAATCTTTGACAGCTTTTGATAGTCTACAGAATAATAATTGTTTGTAACACTGATTTTCCTTATGAAAAACAGTCTCCCCATCCCCTAAAAGATTAAAAATGCTGCAGCTCGTCAAGTTATTTTTGTAGCAAAATTACAAACAACAAAAAAATCCCCCTAGTTATACTGGACTGTCCTGGCCTAACATTCGTGGCAGGATAATTCCAATGGACTCTCGCCTCTTAGTTCTGACCAGATACCTGTGGAAGTCACTTACGATCTCATTGTGGGATGCGATGGAGCCTTCTCGACCGTCAGAAAACAGTTCATGAGGCAAACACGCTTTAACTACAGTCATGAGTACATTCCTCATGGCTATATGGAGCTGACCATCCCACCCAAGGATGGAGATGTAAGTATGTCTCTCCTAAGGGTTGCTACATTTGTCTTATGTCTATGGGGACATCAGGGATAACAAACCAGCCTGTTTCTGCTATACTTTCTTCCTGTCATGTGTCTGACTGAAGTATCAGGCACCCTTTTACTGGGGAGGGGCCCGGTGGTCATTGCATCCTCTTAATGGTGTAAGAGGATGGGAACTCATGAGCTAATACAGAAAGAAACCCGTGGATGGTCTAGATCAGCTAAGCAGAGTTGTTTAGGGGCATTAAGTGTTTTTTTATTATTATTATTACTATCTTTCTTTCAGTTTGCCATGGAACCAAACTACCTCCATATCTGGCCCAGAAACACCTTCATGATGATTGCACTGCCTAACATGGTAATAGCTCATGGCCGCCCTTCCTTGTGGTATAAACACATCATAGCAAAAGGGGCTGTTGGGCACTTTCTCCCACTACACAAGCTGGTCTCTGTGATTACCAGATGACAAACAGACTGGACTCTGTACTGTTGATCCAGGCATCAGATGTTCTCTGTAGTCTCTTGGTCCTTTCTAAATCTCCTCTCTGACTGGCAGGACAAGTCCTTCACCTGCACTCTCTTCATGCCTTTTGAAGAGTTTGAGAAGCTCACAACTGGCGAGCAAGTACTGGATTTTTTCCAGACCTACTTTCCAGATTCTATTCCCCTCATTGGAGAGTAAGTGTTCTCATCTTTTTCTTACTAATCAAGACTATAAAGAGCAGGGGACATGTCCATAAGCCAGAGGGTTACAGCTCTGTTGAGCTTCCAGGTGAAGCTCCATAGTCTGCAAGTCTAAAAGAGGTGTGGAGCGAACAGACCGCATTTTCTTCACTGACATAATGACCCTGTGATATGGCAGGGCCTGGCCCTCTTCCCCGAGTGTGTGGATGGTGTGTGAGTAGCTCCTTGCACAAAACCAGCAGGCCAGGCTGCCTGCTGCACTGTGCTCCCTCTGTTCCTCAGGCAGTGCAAAGTGGCTGGATAGTGGCTGTCAGACCCTGCTAGCTCCAGGAACAATGTTTGTAGACTTGCAGCTCTTAACCTGGCACTGGAGAAGAACTGGAAAAGCTATGAGCTGGGCTGACGTATCGTGAGAATATAGGCCCCGAGGCCATCAGTGATCCACAACTAGAAATATCTTGGGATACGTATCCCCTCTCCCAGTGTGTGGTTCTCTGTTTACCCTGTGGAGCTTTAAGAGGAGGCAAGCCATTCCCAGTGAGGCTTGGGAACCTGAAGGTGCTCCGGGAAGTTCTTGAAACTTCACAACAAAGCTGTTTTTAAACTCAAGGGATGCTGTAGGGACTAGTTGTTCATGAGCTGAGTTTTTCTGATGATGGAGTTAGGTGGGTAAAGTGAGTCTACTAAAGCTGAGTGAAAGGTTGTGCATAGAAAAGAGCAGCACAAAGGCGGTCCTGCTGTTCAGTATTTGGGCAAACGCTTAGAGATTTTAAGAGACCGAGGAAATGCTGGTCTAGCAGGTATCGTGCTTGGCCAAAACAAAAGCCAAAACAAACACCCAAAACCCACAAACTAAAAGTCTGACATTTACTGATAGCAGGGCTAAAATAAATATTGTGAGTTATAGTAGCAGATGGTTCCCAACAGTGTGCTGCTCCCTCTGGGGGCCCTGGTTGGCTCTCGTGCTAGGCAAACAGCACAAGGGCAGCAGCGTGAAGCCTGTGCTCTGCCCTTAGACCAGTGCGTCCTGCTTCTCCTGAGCTTCCTGACGGAAGTGAGGACACTGCCCAGCATTTCTAGCCTGAGTCCACATGACAGTTTCTCTGTGCAGTGTGTCCTTATTCCCCTACAAAAGAGGCTCCACAGCTGCTGCAGCTCCATCCAGTGTAATTAAAATTTCTGCTCTGTAGCATTACTGTTACTGGCTTTCTTCAACTGATATTAAACTGTATTAAATAGTTTCATTTTCTTTTAAGTAGTCAGAAACATGGATCTTATGTATAAATTTAGGAACTTGGGTATCCTCTGCATACATCCTTCCTACAGTGACGACGTCCACGTGTGCTCGCAGTAAGAGGATTGGTGTCAGTGAAACTCTTGCGGGCAAGTTGTGTGTGCAGAACTTACACTGTAGGCAAAATATTTGGACTCTGTTGAAAGTTATGTGTGTGCGCACACTCACACTGAGTACCTGGCAGAACATTTAAACAGCTGTTGAAGTTCTGTTTTCAGAGAACCTCTAAGCAAATGCCTGATCCTCATTAGACCCATTTTTTTGAGCAGATGTGGTATTTTGCTGAATGGAGTCGGTTGTGCTTGCACAGCCCCATCTCTCACTGTAATCCTGAGGTAGGAGTGTGCAGTGTTAAGAGGGTTCTGAGCAAGACTGATCTGAATGGATTGTGGTGTGTCTGTGTGAAGCGAAGCTTTCTGCTTTCATGAAATCACATCATGCCATATACGTATGGCATCCTTGCTTAACTCGTTGTGGAGTTAATGAAATGAGTGTTTTGACTTCCATTTTTTTTTTCCATCATAAATATCCCCAAAAGTAGGTGTGTTTTTTGCATACGAAGACTGACTGAATGCCAGTAACCCTGTCTTTCTGAGCTTCAACACAGCATGATTTGTTCTCATTGCCCCTTGTGATACCATCAAGTGAAGTATCTGTTGTTTTGCCTGAAGGCGAGAGCTGAAGCGTGATTACTTTTTGCTGCCAGCCCAGGCCATGATATCTGTGAAGTGTTCTTCCTACCACATTGCTTCCCGGTGTGTGTTGATGGGAGATGCTGCGCACGCTGTTGTGCCCTTCTATGGACAAGGCATGAATGCGGTAGGTTCATGGTCTTCCCTGGGCTTCATCTACTGGGTCTTCACTCTTTTCATGCAGAAATGCCTGATTTAAGAGTTTAACTACATAACATTTGAGGACTGGCTTGTCCGATGGTGTGGCATTCTGTGGGTTTGAGGGGAATTGAATTCTACCTGACTATGTGTCAGTTAACTTGGTGATCCAGCTGGGTGCTCTGGGCAGCAAAGGACAAGGTGATGCTGCCTGCCCATGAGGTAAGGACTTGCCTGGAAGGATGATAAAGCAGGCTGTAGAGAAAGACAGCCCTCTACCATTTTTCTGCAATATCCTTGCCTGAAGGATATCCTTGCAGTACAATATCCTTGGTGTTGTAGGCTGCAGGGAGAATCCTGTTATAAAATGTAGTGGTCAGTGTGATCCCACACATGTCAATAGGTTATGCCTACTAAGCATTCTCAAGGGCATTTTTTGTAAGTACAAGATTCCTGCTGTTTATTTACCCTCCAATTTTTCCCACAGGGCTTTGAGGATTGTTTGGTTTTTGATGAGTTAATGGACCAATTCCACAATGACCTTGGTGAGTGAGACAGAGTAGGAGTCCTCTATTGGCCAAAGCAGACTGGCAATCCTGTGGAGCTAATTGTGGTGCTGCTTCTTTTTCCCAGGTGCTTGCCTTCCTGAGTTCTCCAGGCTGAGGGTGCCAGATGACCATGCAATCTCAGATTTAGCCATGTACAATTATATAGAGGTAGGTGAGCAATGCATGGACTCTGTGGGTGATGGGGTCTGTGTGTGCAGTGATGTACTGCCTTGTTAAGTGAAGAATTCGCACTTAGGCAGAGACAAGAGCAGAGTAGCTGAGACCTCCCAGAGCTGCCAGTCAAAAGCCAGTCATTATGCAAAGTTGTTTCCTGAATCTGTGTTTACCTACAGTTATATTGAGGATGTTCTGCCCTCTGTGGAGACCTGAGTACCTGGACAAAAGCCTAAGAGATGGCTTTGGATGTCACTCTCCTACCACTAATGCATGTGTGTATTGTCACACAATGATGGCAAGGCAGCTGTAGGCACCCTTTTCCTTGATTCTGTTTCCCAGAACCTTTGCTGAACTGACAGTCCTCACATTGATATAACTTAGCCTAAGAGCTCTTGACCAACCCTAGAGCTGGGGATACTCTGCTTTCCGTAGCACTGCTGCCTGTGATAATGAGAGGCCTGGAGAAAGCTGGTGAGGATCAGGGGTATCTTCCAAGACAACATGTTTGGTCCGTTGCAGATGCGAGAGCATGTGAATTCAGTGTGGTTCATTTTCCGAAAGCACGTGGACAACTTCCTCCACACACTCATGCCTTCCACCATCGTCCCGCTATACACTATGGTGAGGCCAGCTGTTCTGCCCCTGCTTCCCTGACCTTCTGCTCTGAATTATTTCTGATAGTGACTTGCTTCTGCTATCTATTTAGGTCACGTTCACCAGAATTCGCTACCATGAAGCACTGCAGCGCTGGAAGTGGCAGAAAAAGGTTAGTCAGAGCTGGTGCCTGTTTCTCTGCTCCAGGAGCCTCATGAGTGTCCTTTGTGCTCACACTGTTCAGCTGTGGGGATGAGAGTTTTGGTCACAGGATATGGCAAGCTGGGTTTAAAGCTCCCTGGTTGGTTGAGAACAGCCCAGAGGGCTCCACACTGCATGCTGGGTAGCACGCTTTCCCTGCACATGTGTCTGGTGCAGGGAGTTCCCTGCTTCTGGAGCTACTTCTTTTCCTTGCATCACTGGTGTGGCTGGTGTTGGTGTTGTCCTGACGCTGTGCTGGTCCAGGGCTGCTATTTCAGCTGGTGTCAGGTAGAGGAGCACTTGAAGCTGTTCAGGTGGGAAGTTTCCTTTATCATTCTGCCCAAGGACTTGTTTGTAGTAGGGGCAGAAGGTGATGCAGTATGAAAGCAGTTGGAGGTGACCTGTTTTTAGTTTCCCATGCTATATGTGGCCACATGGCAGCTTTAGTCCTGCTTGGGAAGGAGTGGATGTCTGGAGCTTTCCTCCTGCATGTTCCAGCTCTGCCAGAGTTGGTTGCAGACCCTGACTGCTGACTTCAAGCAACTTGCCTCTCTCCCACTTGGTGCCACAAGGTATAAGCAAACTTGTGACAACACCTGGATTTTTTTCTTGCATTTGCAGGTAATTAATGGAGGGCTCTTTGTCACGGGGGCAGCAGGACTGGTTGGCATGTATCTGCTACTAAAGTGGCTGACATGAGATACTGACTTCTACGTAGAAAACCTGTGGGGCTGGTCCTACCATCTCAAGAATATTGGAAAATGGTCCTTCAACCATTAAATGTAAGGGGAGCTCCTACATGGAATAAAGCAATGGCATGGGCTGTTGGCTCAGTTCCAAGATGTTGTTTCTCTTGGACCATGACCAGGAATTCCTGTAACCCTACTTTCTCCTCTCCTCCTGCTGAGGAGCGGTGGTCCCTCTCTGTCTTAAATTGGTCAGGGTTCCCAGTCTATTCTATGAAGTTCTGTTCTTATCAAAATCTATTATTTTCATCCTTTTATCTCCCAGTATGCCTTTGGGAATAGCTTATCTCAGTGGATTCTTGATTCCCATTTGGTGTGGAGATATCTTCAGCTATCTCAGAGTGCTATTGATTTCAGATGAGCATTACCTCAGGAAAGCAGTAGTCCTGTCAAGAATGGATTTTCCTTCCTGCGTTACTGTTGTCTTTAGCAGCAGCATTCAAAGCAAATTTTAAGACTCATTTCAGGGCACTCTGGGCATTTCTTCCTCTTAAATCGCTGTTTCCGAAATAATTTAGTAACATGAATCTGTTGAAGTAACATATTCTTGTTACGTGGTTGGTATTTTCCACATCAGTTAAGAGTTTACATTTTTTGTATTTAAAAATATTTTTTAAAATTTGCAACCCTTTTCTTTTGCTTTTCCATCAAGACACAGTCATTTTAATTCTGCTGTTGTCCATTTGCTGTGAAGGTAGGTGCTTCCAGGGTTTCCTTAGATCTCCTGTACCCCCCTCATACTGAGCAGTCACCAAGCCAATAAAAGCAGCTTTGTACCTCTATCTTGCATGTGCGTACATGAACATGCATCTGTGTACAGGTTAGTGTGTTTTTGTGCTTACACATGTTGTATTTCAGGTGAAACTGAGAATATGAGCTACTTGGGACTCAGAAATAGAGCTTGCAAGATTTTGGCTTGAAAGTCTTTTTTTTTTTTTTTTTCTCCCCACTCCTAAACTCAAATAAAATATATTTCATTTGTTCTTGGTGGAAATGAAACTTAAAGCAGATCCTGGGGCAGTGCCTGAAATATAGGGAAAGGTTCATTTCACATCTGGCGGAGAAATCTTTCTGGTTTTTGCATGCAAGTCTCCACAGATTGCTTGACCAAGTTCTCAGGCTAAAAAAAAGAAGACCAACAGACCTGAAGGACTCTCCTAGTTCTATGTTTTCTTGCTTGGCATTTGTGAGTGTCCTAGCTTGTGCATTTGTCTAATGCAATTCCTGATCACATTTCTCTTTTAAATGGTCTGAATCCCTGCATTTGCATCCCTCAGGCAAGCTCTTTACATGCATTCCTAAACACGCAGATGTTTGTGCTTACACTGCAGGATCCATACCTGCAGTAAGACCTTGGTTCAGCTGCTGATAGTGGTGTCGTTCTCTTTAAACGCAAGTACATGAAACCTCTGGTTCCCTGGCAGAGGGCACTGCCTGTGAGCCCCAGGACTGAGACCCCAAGCCCTGGTGAACTGCTTCTGTGGTGTGTAGCCAGCTGCAAGGCTATGCCATGGCCATGCTCATGGTGAGGCTGGCACCACATGTCCTGCAATTTCAGCTACCTTTCAGAAAGAGAAGTTGGCTGCAGCTGGACCTAGGAGGGTACAGAGACTGAAGCAGTCACTGTTTCAATTACAGGAAGACAAATAGATGTGGAAGGGACCATTTGTAGGTGTCCAGGGCTGTCTTGTGGCTGGGCTGAAGGTCTGTGTTGCTTGTATCACTCCTAAGCTATAGTCAAGGCCCTGTGCGCTTTCCAAACGCTCTGTGCCGCAGCTACCAGGACTGCTGAGGGGGAAGCTGTGTGTTTCTTGGTGCAGTGTTAGTTCCCATCAGCAACTAAAAGTCATGTTTTGCATCATTTTGTGAGTCATTTCTGACTAGTATGGGGACATCTTTGGGGATGTAGCTGGAAAATTAGTGTAAAGCAGCTTTTTTATTTGGACAGTGAATTCTCCAGGTACAGCCTCTACCAGAGATGCTGGCATTGATGACAGAACTTTTCTGTAATTTTTGGACAGGCACTTCAATTGCTGCCCCTAAACCAGATTCATAGCATGTCATATGTATTCGCTTTATATATTAATTTTTATTAACTTTACATAGAGCAAACTGGGGTGTTACATAATACAAATACAGCTATAGGCAAATTATTCCCAAACATAAAGAAATATGGAGACATTTAACTGGAACGACCCCACAACATAAAAAAAACACTACTGTGCACCATTTGAAATATCACTGAACTGGAGATGCTCTCTGGTACTGCAGGTTATTTACTTTGCCTGGCCCCATGGGCCTGGGCTTGCAGAGAAAGGAGATCTAGTTCTGGGGGAGGAAGAAGCTACAACCAAGCAATACATCCGAGTTCTTTGGTTCTCTGGGTGCTGTTGTTCCACAGTTCATCTAGTGGCTTCTTTGCCACCCTGTCATGCAGAGGGCTCAAGACTTTGTGGAGGTAAGCAAAGCTTGCAGGAACCCAAATATAAACTTGGTGGGCCCAGAGATAGCTCTGAGAGCAGAGTCACACTGGAGAGCAGCTGATGATTTGGAAAATAAGGTTCAGTGCATGTTTCCCAGCTTCTCTTTGTCTCCAGACACAGGTAATCACTGGCCCTTCTTGCCCATCACTTCACTGTAATCTCTGGTTCTTTTGCTAGAGCTTGGGAGACCTCCACCTCAATTTCTGAAGTGAGGGTTTTAGAAATAAGCTGCACATGTAACATGGTAGAGAACAACACAGTAGATAAAGACTGGTCACAAAGTAGCCGTGGAGCAGATCCTGTTAGAACAAAAGGGAAATGGCATTTTTTGAAATCGCAGCTCCAAATCAACTGCACATGAAGCTGATTTGGAGTCTTGGTCCTGTTACAAAGCACAATTAGCTTCATGAGCTGAGACAGATGGTGACTGACACAGGAGCCATTGCCTGTGCCCACTGGCAAAATTCTACTCTGTAGTCTCAGCCACAGCAAAACTTGTTCCCTTCTCCCAGATCGACTGTTAGGACCAGTAGGAACCGTGTGAGGAGACAGGCACAGAGCGATCCCCTAGCCAGAGCCCAACTTTTACTTGTGATCTCTTGGAAGAAGGGAATAAGCCAACAGGATAAAGAATAAGAGGTGGAAGCCTTAATTTGAAATTTCCTTAGCTTGGCATTTATTTTATGGTGGCTCCCAGCTCTGTCTGGTGCTGTTCCATTTCATTCTCCATTGAATCTGGGGTTCACAACTGTGGTGGTGGCACTTTTGAACAGAGGATTATCAGCCTGGAGAGAGGGGAGAAAAAAAAAAAAAGAGATCAGAAGCACGGTGTGACAGTGTTGGATTTCTGCATGCACAGGCTTGGGCCATTCAGCCCACTAAGCAAGTGTTACAGAGGTGGGTGCCCCCCACCCTCCTTCAAATGGCACAGTGTTGACAGAAGAGCCCACAGATGCATCTAGCTCCCTGCAGGATCCAAACAGACTCCAAAGCCTGCGTGGCAGCAAGGACTCAGGTCAGCAAAGCTCTGCATGGTGTCAAGCAATGACTGTCTCCAGAAATGATGTTCCTTTTGGTTGTGACCTTCTCAGCTCCTCCTTTCAACCTAGCTGATACCGCCACACATTCTCTATGTGGTACTTTCCTTGCCCACAGGGATTTCTTTGACTTTTCTAAGAAATTTCTCTATTTTCTGGAGTTGTGCTGCTATGGCAGGGCACTGAAATGAACTCACTAGGACCCACCCCTATCGCATGTCCTTATATCAGTGGCAGGTCATACCCTGCTTGATGGGGTGCTGCATTGTGCCTAGCTGGACCCAGCTCACGTGAAGGCAGGGAGAGCAGGAGAGCAACTCCACAAGTGAGGAGAGAGTCTTTGTTGTGAGCTGTATCCCATCACCAGAAAAAAGGTCTCTTACATCATTCCACTTGGCCTTGGACTTTTCCTTCTCGAACCTGCGGTACTCCCGGCGGTCAAACAGCTCTGTCAAGAGTTTCCAGATGAGCAGGAGTACCAGACCGATGAGGGCCACACCAGCGATGCTGCCGCCCACGATCAGGGCAACGTTGGGAGGCTCCGGGCACTCTGCAGAACAAGCACAGCAGCGTCTTGCTGAAGCCTCCTGCCGGATCATCTCCACTCCCTGCAGTGCTGCTGCTCCCACCTGTGTGCTGTGTGAAGGACACAGGTAGGTGCTGGCTACGCCCAGCAGCTGGGAACCAGAGCTGGGTGCTCTGATCTTTGCAGTCAGCAGCAGCATCAGGGGTGTGTGGTCTGGGAGTGCAAAGCTGCAAGAGAAAGCAGCAAAGCTCTGGGCATAGTCATGGCTTTGCAGTCCTTTGGTCCCTCAGCTGAGTCCAGCTTTAACTCTTTAGTTCAAAGAATCAATGTATTCATTGCATTTAATACTCTGGGGAATTGGCGTAAGCCCTGGAATGAGAAAGCTCTTCTGTTTACCTGCCTAAAGAAAGGGGTCTAGAGCACAAGACTACCTTTTGTAGGATCAACGTGGACAGTGTAGATCTCGTTCCCATCCTCCTGGAACATGCGAAAGGTGATCCAGCAGTTCTGGGAGTCCTTTTCTCTGCACTGCCTGCTTTCTGATAGTGGTTTTTCAGAAGTATTGATATTTTTGCAGGCTGTAGAGCAATTCTTTTCAAATGGCCCACTGGAGAAGGCTTTGCACTCCACACAGGAACTGGAAAACATGCAAAAGCAGGGCTTGTCTCTGAAGTGACAGGAACCCTGGAGCTGTCACGCTGCTGAGACCTCCCAGAGGAGATAATGGCAGCCAGCAGGTTGGCTGGGTAATCCTAACACGGAGCTACCTAAATGGGAAACACTAGGGCCCGGCTCTGGGTACTATGGAGAGGGCTGAAGCTCTCAAGATGTTGGAAAGAGTGAGGGTAAACATATTCTCTTTCCCTGTACAACTCTTTCCCTGTACAACTATTCAGGGACCAGGTGGCTATCAACAGCACGAAAGGAGCTCCTCAGGAGGCTGAGACATCCACCAGCGATGCCAGCCACAGTGCTGCAGTGCTGCCTGCTGCAGCCCAGGGAAGGGAGGAATGCACAGGCTCCCTTGTCCTCACAGACCCCTGCCCTATCTGTCCCCGTGTGCATCACTCACATGTATTTGCCGCAAGGCGAAGGGCAGCTGGGACACTCTTGGCAAAAGGGGGGCTGGTAGCCCTCATTGCATAGGCACTGGTTGCAATGGCATTTTCCCCGGTTGCTGCACTCATTCCTGCGAATGTTCAGGCATCCGTCTGTTGACTTTTTGCACTGGCACGCACTACCTTGGTACTCAGGTTTGCATCTGCACTCACCGCAGTAGCACTGCCCTCGCTCTGTGGGGAAAGCAGAAACTTTTAGAGCGGGTTTCTAACTCCTTGTCAAACTTCACAGCTGTCGCACACCTGGAGCTATAGCCATTCACCTGCTTGAAGACCAGTGTTCTGCCTGGCAGTCATTGCTGGCTGGACTCCTGCCAGTCACAGCCACTTAGCAAGGCCTCATCTGCTCTTCTACAAGAACAGTATGGCATGGTCTCCAGTGCTGCTCTGCAGGACTCAGAGAATCTGATCCATGAGAGACCTCTCAAACACAATCCTGCAGGTGCCTAATGAAATAGTTTGCAGGGAGCTGCTCTGTCAAATATTGTTCCCCTTTCTCCCCATGTTTCTGCATTTGGCACAGAGCACTCCTTGGTCTATCAAAATGATACATGGGCATAGAGGCATGGGTATCCTTCAGAGATACCTTCTCTGGTGCACTGAGGATGAGGGAGAGAAACGAAAAGCTAGGAGGTGGTCAGGCTTTGCCAGCTTGTACCACATCCTTGCTTGGAATGAACTACTATCTTGGGTCTCGGGCTCTCACCTTTGCCACCGCACGGCAAACCGTTGTGAAACTCGCAGTTCATGTTGTCGCATTCACAGAAGGTGCCATAGATCTCCTTGCCAGGCTCGTTGCTGGTGTGGCATATGCACTGCCCGCACACACAGTCCCCCAACCCTGAGCAGATGACAGATGTGTTGTCTTTTCGGCAGCTGCCTTCCAGCTCTTTGCTGCTCTTGCCCTTAGTTTCACACTCGCAGTCCTTCCCAGTGTAGCCTGAATTGCAGCTGCCATAAAAGGAGCAACGGGGATCTGGGTCAGTGGTGACAAGAAATGCCAGTGCCAGGAGTAAACCTGCTCTGCCAAGTTCTCCTAGCACCAGTCTGGCTGGTAGTTGCTGTGCTGTGAGCCCTGGATTTGTAAGTGTGCCTGTATAAACAGGTACGGATGCACTGGGCTAAGCCTAGGACCTTGGCTAAAGCAGAGCACACCTGGGACAGGCTCAGGGAAAACAAGTGAGTCACCAGGCATCCTCACCACATCTGCAGCAGCATGTGGTGCATGTGCTAACTGTGTTCAAGCAGAGAGCTTAACCAGTTGGAAACCACAGAAACATTGCTGGGTAGGCTGGTTATTTTTACAATGCCAAATGCTTGCCCGGAAATTATTATTATATTTATGATTTCCAAACTCTTGCCAGGAGCTCTTAGTGTTTCCTGAGGAAACCCAGTCTTTTCCTCTCTCAGTCTGTGAGGGACCATAATTATCTTTGCTTAAGGATCGCCATGAACTGCAGCCCAGAAATTAGGTTTTTATGGAGATTTCTACAGAAAGCTGCTGCTGCTTGATGGATGGATGGATGCCTGTAGGAAAGCAGCAGAGACTCCATCAAGGGTGATAGCTCATAATGGCCCTTGTCACTGGGAGATTAAACTGCTACTCTAAACCAGAAAATTGGTGCAAAACCTCAAAACTGAGCCATGGCTGACTGTGTATTGTAAACATCTCTGCTGGCCCTCGTGAGGCCTCCAGTTCTCCAAGCAAAATATGCTTGGACAACCAAGCACAACTCGCAGCTCCTCTTGGCTTGGCACATCTACCCTCCGAGCACTTCCCGAATGTTGGCAGCATTTAAATCTGCATTGTCAGAATTTACCTGCAAATCCCACAAACGATACTGCCTTTCCCATTGCAGTCTTTTGGGTCGGGCTGCTCATGGCAGTTGCAGTTACAGTTGCTCTCAACATAAACGGTGAGTGTGTCTGTGAAGCCCAGTGGCCGGATGACGAAGGACTGGCTTTTGATGCACTCCTTTGCTGTGACCTTAACTCTGAAGGTGACCTCGAAGATGCAAAGGGAGAGAAAAAAAAGAAAGAGAAGCCTGAAAGATCAGAAAGAAGCTTCAGTAATTAGAGTGGTATTGACCACATGGTTTGGTCTTGTGCCACTGCACTGGCCACTTCGACCAACCCAGTGAGACTGCACTGGGTTACTGGGCTACCCTCCTACCCCAGAAGGTCTGCTCCATAGAGCTGCTCCTAGTGCCTTTTCAGGCCTTGTTTTTGGCCAGCACTACAGCAAAATGTCTAGAGATGCATAGATTTGTAAACATTGAATTGCAGCATTTTGGGAACTCTTGGCCTTAAATTTGAATGAATAAGAAATCTGGCGCAACAAATTGGATTTCTGCCATTAAAAAGAGAAGATGCCAGTGGTGCTGTGAGCTCTGCAGCATTCCTAGTACTAGGGAACATACCACATCATTTATCTTAACATCGTCACACTGTCCTCTTGCTTCATCCAAGACTTGCTTGCCTTTATTGCATATGGAGTCATATTTGATATCTAGGACATCTGATTGAGTGGTGTGGTCCAGGATAATTTGCGAAGACAGGTTCTGTGAGGAAATGATGGAGAAAATGCTATCAGACCAAGAAGAGACTAAAACAATGGAATGTGGTTGGCCACAATCCATCCAGCACACATCCTGCACTGCAGGTCAGTGCTCCCCTGTGGGGAAATTGGTGGCAGGAAGCAACCCAAGCTGTAGTCTCAGCTTCTTCCTCATGGATTGGGAAGGCAGGCAACAGGACTGAAGACACTGAAAATTCTTGCTTGTTGTGGGCAGAGGGAGTGAATATGTTTTGTTTTCAAAGCACCAGGCTCACCCACTCTGTTCTGTGATGATGGGGATGATTGAAGCTTTTCACTACTTCAATCCCTGTCAGGCAGGCAAGGGGTGTCTTTATCTAGCACTTACATTGTAGGCCACCTGTATGAGTTCAATGATATTGCTGGAGTCTTCATTCAGCTCCCCCACTGCTGACTTCGGGATCATTTCACTGAGCTTCTGCCAATAGAGAGCAAACATGAATCATCTCCCCTAATGCACGACAGTGGAGCACAGAGTGGTCAGTGCAACTCACGCTTGGCTCAGTGCAAGGACCCTGTGATGGCAGGACACACACATCCATTTTTTGTCCTCCTTGGGGAGGATGTTAGACATCTGGCCCATTCAAAGTCTACTTACTTTATAAACATCCACCATTTTACCAGTGACAGCAAAAATGGGCTGAATGTTATTTTCGGTGAGTTTTTGCACCAGCTGGCCAACTGATGGGTAGTCCTGTGGGAGGATAAGGATGACAGCTTTCAGTTCAGACTTTTTCCATCAACAGAACAGAGACTATGGTTACGTGGCCCCTCTGTGGTCTCAGTATGGTCAATAGACTGTTGTAGTGAGGCTGCCTGGAGGTTGTCTCAAGACAACTCTTTTTAGACTCACTATGCTGATAGGAATCTTGTGGTCTTGATAACAGGCTTTTATTCTGTCTATGGGAATGATGCTGGGGAAAAACAGAGAGGAGTGTTTTGAATGAAGATGTCTCTGATTTGTTGGTATTACCCAGAAGGTAATGCTGAAGGCTTTTGCAGGTGGAGTCCAGCAAAAGGGAAGACCACACAGAAGGTCCCAAACTGTGATGCCCAGCAGTGACACAGAGACATTAGCAGGGAGCCCAACATATGAGCTGCAGCACCTATGAGCTGCAGGGGACACCGCATCCATGGCCCTCTGGACAGTTACCAGGTCCTTTGGGAGGGCTAGTGACTCCTGCTGCAGATGTGACAGGCAGGGTCCAGGGATGGGATGAGTTGCCAATGCAAGGAGAGGGTGTGGAGCCACCAAGCAGCCCCTGTGGAAGAGCCATTTGGGGCTTGCATCTTGTGCAGGGTACTTACAAGCTCATTGCTCTTTTTGTACATGTTATTCTCCAAGTGGCAGTTGCCATCGTTGGGGGTGAGGATGCCCCCAAGTTTGCCATCGCCAGCGAAGTGGAAGCCATCATCAGTCGCATACACCAGCAAGCGGGTTACGTTGCGCCAGCCGATCAAGTCCTGAAAGCAGCATGGACAGCACTCAAACCTGTCACTGAACATGGGCTGAGGGGAGACAGGCCAGCCAGGCAGGACACAGCCTTGGGTTTCACCCCTGCCTGACAAGAATGTGTAGCATTTCCAAAGAACAGTAAATCCTCACATAGAGCATGTTGCACATGTGCACAGCTGAAGACTGATGGGCCAGAGGAGGCAGGTTACAGATTAGAGAGGGAGGCTCTGGGGATCAAAGAATTTCTCTGTATCCTCTTATTATAACATGCTTTAGTGCTGAATTGGGTTTTTACATTTTTTACACTGGGTTTAACAGACCTGAAAATTTGATGGGCCGGAGTCTACCTGGAGAGAAACAAAGCCAACTCCTGACAGATAAGCCTTGAAACACAGTTAAGCATCCCTCGTGTCTGCCGAGTACTTATGTTAGCGGTGAAAAATATACAGGGCCACAACACTGAGGAAAAGAACTCACCCCACACACTGCTGCTTGCATCATTGCGTCCAGCCCTCCTTCTGGGGCATCCAGGTTCCCCGAGATGAACTGCTTCCCCACTTCACTCTCGAACTTTTTGGCATCATCAGTCAGCGAGAGGATGTGCTTGAAAGCAAAAGGGGGCTGGCAGTTGTCGCCATTTTTGGGGCAGGGATTCTGCAGTTTCTCCGGGTGCGTGTTCACAAAGGGCAGCACTGTTTTATCCACAAAGGAGCCGAATCCTGGGGTGTTCAAGAGCAGCAGTGTTAGGGGGAGAGGTGGGCAGAGACGGGGTGTGTATTTGTCCCCAATGGCCCACTCCTTGCCCACTAGGTGGAGAGGGTTATGCTGCCCACTGACTGTGTCCTGCTCTGTCCCAGTGCTCCTGTCTGGTCTTGTGGCTCTTCGAGGTTCAAAAGAGGCTAGACTAGGGCCTTGTACCAAGGAAACGCTCACCTATGCGGCGAAAGGGAGTGGTGCCTTCCAGTGCTCTGAGCAGTTCCCCTCCCAGCTTCTTCACCTTCTCCAGGTCGTCCAGCATGGAGTAGGAGAGGTCCATGAGATAGTAGAGATCAATGGGGTAACCCGTGGCACGACGAAACGTCACCTCAAACGTAGCAGGCTGGCCTGAAGCACAGAGACAGCACAGCCCCAACACCAGGGTCAGACACTCCGCCACATCTCACACCTCGCCCCATCTCACCCCCTCCTTGGAACTTCCTGTCTTCAGGATGGAATCGAGATAAAACATGGTGTGCAGCATGCTCTTGTGTCCCTGCACAGACGGGAGACCAGCCCTGCTCCTGGCATAGCCCAATCCCTCATCTACCCTCTCCCAGGAAACTGGCCCCAGACTGGCCAACCCCTCTCTGACAAACTTTGTCCCTCCTTCCTCAGTTCAGTCAACTTCCTAACACAGCACTTCTGTCTCTCCGGTGCTCCACTTGCAGACTGTAACCAGCCTGTAACTCAGCCCCTCTTGGCTTTGCTGAGGACCATGCCGGTTTCCTCAGAAAGAAATCTGCCTTCCTCCCCTCTCAGCTCTCTCCTCCTATTACTGTCGTGTCTAGGATCCCCTTGATGCCCTGCTGGGCTCTGCAGGAAGTTCTTCCCTCCTGGTGCCCTCGCGCTTGCTCCCACCATACAGGAGAGCCACGCTGGAGCCTGCAGAGGACCACAACTTGCCTCTCTGTTTGTGTCCCTTTATCACCAACTGTAAATGGCCTGCCAGGAATGACCTCCCTATCCCCTCTCACTTCCACTTTAGAGTTCTGCAATCCTGTCTCTCTTCTCAGACTACCTCCGAGATGAAGTTAAGAGCAGGTTTTTCCACCTGGTCCTCCCTGAGTTGTCACTTGTTCTCACATCCTCACCCATGCCTTTCTTTTGGAGGTCTTGCCTTCCCTGAACTCTCATGTCTTTCTCCTCTCTTGCATCTTCCTCTCCCATCTATACTTTGTGTCAGACGTCTTCCCCATCCACACAAATTCAGTCAGTCACTGTCTGAAGGTGGATAACTCCTCTGTCTGCTCTGGCACTTAACCTTTTCTCAGCCTTGGATTGATCACTAAGTTCCCCTGCACTGATGAACTCTTGATATTAGTCACTTCAGTACTGGGTGAGTAACGTGCAACAGCGATCAGCCAGCTCTGGTTGCTACTCCACAAAGACTGAGGGATCAACTGAAAGATCATGATGGAGCCAGGTAAATCATACCTGTCCTTAATTTCAGGTGCACCTGTTGGGGAGTCAGCTGTATCTTGTCGCTTAAATCACTGGCCTTTGTTGGTCTAATGTCATTGACTGGAAACTCAATGTCGTCACGTGAGCATCCCTTCTGCTCCAGCTGCTCTATGGTGTCACAGCGGATAGAGTCTGGTTCTCCAGCTTTGGTGAAGTTCTGCATGTTGCAAAATGAGCAGGAAAAATCAGGAGTGGGAGGAAAACAAACATGTTGCAAGATGATCCAGCTCCCAAACTAGGTCTGATGCATCTCTGAACTATTGATTTAAAAAGTGAGATGGAAGAGGTCCTGCCTGTCAGGACCCTCTTTGCCCCATCTACCAGGTAGGGTAGACCATTTTGCTTTTAAAGAGCAGGTAAGCAAGCAATAGTGTCTGGCAGAGGATGCCTGCTGCCTGCCAAATGGTCATGGTTGCTGGCATGGGCACAGGGGCCACAATCTCCCTCCTTTGGAGCTTGCAGAGCCTTGGGTCACTCCCTCTGGACCTAAGCAAGATGAGAGAGCTGGTAAAGACTGGCTCATTGCCACTGGCAGGGCTCTGCCCCCAGAGCTGCTGGAGCGAGACACTGAGGCACAAGCTGAGATGCTGTCCTCTCCCTTCACCACAGGGCACAGCCCTGTTGATGGAGCGGGCAGGGTAGCTACGCTGTGGTAGCTATGCTGTGGTAGCTGCCCACTGGATGCTGATGGCTGAGAGGATACGCAGACCTACCGGCTTCTTGCACCAGGCACAGCCAGGGCCAGAATGGATGCAGTCATTGCATGTCCCCACCTTGGTCTTGGAGCATTCCATGGCAAGAGCTGAAATGGAGAGCTAGAGCTATTGTATTTGTTTTTCTCCCCCTCTACCAGTGTTTTACTGCCCACATAAAGTGCCAGCAGGGAAGACGGCAAGGAAGGCCAGGTGGGACTCACCTATTGGCAACAGCAGCAGCACCCAGGTCACCAACAGCAGCTGGAGATAGCAGTTACGGGGCATTTTCTGCAAGACAAAAAGCATCCCTGTGACAGCTCAGTGCAAGGGCTTAAAGTGCCTGATGGAGGAGGAAGCCCAAGAGCCCCAACTGAAGTTCCTTGAAGAGACTAGTCCTTGGTGCTGAGCATGTGAAAGAGCTCCCAGGCCCTGGACAGCGCTCTGGTCCCCACTGCTATTCCTGCAGGTTGCCATGCCATCTGAATGACCTTGCCCAGGCATGACTTCCATGAAAAATATAAGACTTGCGTAAAGAATGAAATATCCTGCTTGTTTTCTTTCATTACCCATTACCATCATTTGCTGGTGACCATAAAGGTGCCAAATGGCTGATGAATCAGGGAAATATCACTCCTCCCTCCTCTGGAGCTGGGCAGAGAGGGAGATCATGGTTGAATGGGTATGTGGGCTGACTCAGGGTGGCAGCGCTCCTGTGCTCGCAAAAGTAAGTTGCAGCTAAATATAGCTTCCAGACTAAATGTGGCTGTCAGTAGAGCAAGAACATACACTGTATCTGTACGCATTTAGTTAAACTGCTGCAAAATTTGATGTATTGCTCATCTATGTATGTATTTTTATACATACATGCACATTCATACATAAATTAATAAATAATAGTTTTATCAATTCTTATTTAATACTGAATATAATTATTTACTGAATAAAATGTTTAGATATTATATAATGTTGGAATATGTCCAATGACACCTTTAGGAATCAAAATGACTAACAGAAGGATTTCTAGCTCCTGTTTTTTAGTTACCTAGCCATGTATGCTCGGTAAGTGGAGAAAAATATAGTAGCTATTCATCTCCATCCCCCAAATGAGCTGAACTAGTCAAAAAAGGCTAAAATAATGGAAATATTCTTTCTTCCTCTGCAGAAAGTCTTGCCGCTCTGAAGGACAGGTGACACATTTCAGTACCCTCTGAATTCAGTGCTGCGATTTCAGCTGGGACATTGCACACCTGATGGCTCCCACAGTAAGCAGAAATTGCTTGGATATTATTTTTACATTGAACGTGAGTGGCTGCAATAGTGGTTGTAATGGCTGCAACAAATGATAGTAAATTTAGAGCTTCACTGTCCAATCACAGAATCACACAGAATCACAGAACAGTTGAGGTTGGAAGGGACCTCTAGAGATCATCTAGTCCAACCCCCCTCAAGCAGGGACACCTAGAGCACGTGGCACAGGGTATTTCTGTCTTAGCCACTGTCATTTTGAAAGTGAAATATGTGCTTCAGAGTTGATACGGGTGACTCCGGGGCTGCCGTGTCAGGCTCTGACCATGGATGTCCCTGCCCACGTGCCCTCTCTTTCAGCTGGCGGCGAGTGGGATTTTCTCCGTGCTCTCAGGCTTAGCTGCATCCCGAGCGCCTGCCCGCTTTGGGCACCCGCTGCTGGTGTGAGGGCCAGGCCTTGGGCACAGGTGATGACATTTCCCCCAGCAGGACCCGGGCTGCCGACGTGTCTTTGCAATTGTACCCAGCACAGCCATCCCTCTTGCCTGGGCGCCGCGCGCAGCGGTGACTTCCCAGTGCTGAGGTCACGCTCAGCGCTTGCTGCCCCACACGGGCTGCGCCTCAGGGGTTGACGCAGGGCGCCCAAACCGAGCCACATTTCCTGACCTGAAAGAAGAACTCCCCTCCCCAGCTGCCCTGTGTGGGCGCTTGCAAGTGCTCCCCTTCTGCGCTGTCAATGGGAGAAGGGCCGTGGGGATCCCAGGGGGAAAAGTGGGGATCGACTGGTTGTGGCCCCGTTTCTGAAGGAGGCTCATTCCCGCAGGGGGAACAGGGTCAGAGCTGGTGGGGAAGCAACAAGTTTTTCTTGATGAAGGAAATAGTGCAGTTTTGAATCCATATTGAGAAACTATGCATGACTACTTTCTTTCTTGCATATGGCTTTGCCAAGGTCCGATTTCACCAGTTTCGCATCCCTTCCTTCAATTCTCCTCCTCTAAAAGGGGGAAAACAAAAAGCAAACTTGAGGGGAAGCATGGGGGAACATGGGTTCCCATCAAACAGGAAAAAGCCATTCAGAGTTTCCTCATTTTTATGGGGGCACAAGAGCCTCCATGTGCTGCTGGGGCACATATGCTGTAGGGCACGGGTGATCTGCATCCTAGGAATGCCTGTGTCCTCTTGGCTCCTCATGAAGAAAGACAGAGGCTGGGGAGAGGGTCTCTCCAATGGCACTGTGTAGGGCTCAGCTTGCTTGTGTGGCTAGTAACAGACTGGAACTTGCTCAAGAGTGCGAGGCAAGGAGGAAGGATGGGTCTGTGTCATGTCCTGCTCCAGGCTGGTGGGCCAGGATGTGATGCCTTGGGTGTGGAGTTTTGAGCCGGGGGCTGTGAAGCAAGGCAAGTGCACAGGTCCTACAAGTGCAGGGAAGAACTCCCAGCATGTGCCGCCAGGGCGCCTCCAAACACATCAACCATTTGCTACCCAGAGGCACCACTTGTGCTATTTATTCTAATGTTTTAAGGCACAATAGAGATCTGGTTATTCACAAACATTTTCCTAGTGCAAGTTGCCGTAGATGCCCATACCCTAAGAGTGCCCTAAACGACACGTCTCCTAAGCCCAGAAACTGACACTATCCATACAGGTGACTAAGTTGTTTTCAGGGATCACCAAAGATGCTGGTTGCAAAGTGAGCAGAATGCAGCATCCCAGGCTGTTTGTGGGGACATGGCAGGGGTCTGTTGCTACCATTTCTAATGTGCTGAGGCAGGAGCAAGCTGGATTTTAAAACTATGTTTGCTCAGCTCTTGGGCTAATATGGCCCCCTTAGCACATGGAATAGTGTTTTTATGATGGTGTTGATGAAACCATGTTTGTTAACACTGTTGTGTCTTGTGAGGGCTTTCTCTGAGCAGAGTCAAGAAGAGTGGTGTCCCAGCAGGTCTATGACCATCCTTACGGCACAGACTCACTCAGTAAAAAAAGAGGAATACAATGAGTACTCTCGTGCGTGCTCTTTTTAGAAGTAGACACAGCATGAAAAAAATAGATCGTAGGTTTTGAAATAGCTCTTATGTTGCCCTGAGCTACAAACAAACACTCCCTAGTTCCCTGCAGACTTTGATACTCTGCCCTACCCTGCCCCATGACTCTGCCAAACAGAGGACTCAACCGCTACCAACCTCATCAGCTTTGTGTAAAAAGGAAATGAGAAACCATCGAAAGACATTAAGGCCAAACCAGTACATAACGCCATCTGTTTCAGAGGCATAATGATACTTTTTTAGCTTATCAGCCACTGTAAGATACCTGACTCCACTGAAGGTCAAGAATGACCCTGGTCAGCAGTCCAGCATCTTCCTTCAAAAACAGAAGTCTTTCTCCTCAGAGAGAAGAACAGTTGCACTCTCTGAGCAAGAGTAGTCTAGTAAAAAGATGCACAGAGAGGGAGGGAAGAAGGGAGGGAGATAGATAAGTGTAATTTTCTCTCACAGATCAAAACCTCACGCCACAGTGCCTGGCCACAGCCAGCCACTCATGGCTAAACAGAGACCTTCTTTTAGATGCACCTCCTGGGAGCTCAGCTCTTTACATAACCCGTCATATTATCTAATAAATTTTTAAGAGCATCACCTGTCGTCACAGTTGAAAAGTCTCTCTATCCTGCAGTCTGCATGGGTCCGGCTCCAGCTCCAGCCGGTACATACAGATTACTGAAAAAGCTCAAAGATCGAAACTCCTTTGCCTCTTTAGATCCTTACAGGCCATGCTCTAACCACTGCCTCAACATCTCCTTCTTAAGCTGAAAGGTTGAACAACCTCAGTCTTCCACTGTAATGCTTCCCAGTAGCTACTGAAACTCTTTTCCAGTGTTTGAACAACATCCCTGAAGTGTGTACAGCAGGGCTGGATGGTTAGAAGACTGCACAGAGCTGACAATGGATTTAGTCTTGTGAAAGGTCTGTCTCATGAAGCAAACTCTGTGGTCAGGCCAGTCCTGTTGGCATCCATTCTGGTCTGCTTCTGCGTGGGGACCCCTTGGGGCAAGTGTGGCTGGTCTCACGGGCTCCTGCGAGTCTTTGGCTCTCATCTGAGTTACTGGTTTCCTAAAATGGAAACACGCAGCCTGTTCCTAGTAGAGGAACTTGCGTTCAGCTGTCTTACACATCGTGGTAAGGTAGCACAGAGCCTGTGTTAGAGCATGTGCTTCGTCCCTCAGTGGACACACTCAGCACTTGGGGTTGTTAGCTATCCAGGCACATTTGTGTTACCTCCAAATTTTACTGGCATCATTTGAGCTCACAGAAAATGGGTAAAAGTTCTTAAAACAGGGCAGAGAGCAGATGCCAGCTGGACACCCACTCTCCAGGGTACACCGCCCTGAGCACTGACTTTGATCACTCATCTTTTAAGGCCAGCTGTTTGCAATGATGGGCAGAGGACGCCTATGCAACCTAAGCACCCCAAACACTCCTCTTCAGCACGGTTACCTTCCCCAAGCCCATTTGAAAGGTCCTCCTGCAGCAACATCATGTTTCTTGGTGAGATCTGCTTTCTGCACAGCTATATTTATTATTCAATTTACTATATTTACAGTTTTTATTTGTTATTGAGTGCTGCTTGTATTTGCTTTGCCATGAGTTTCTCCTGAACTAATTCCAAGGTCACTGGGTGGGAGTTTTTCAGCTCAATCAATTTTCCCCTTAACTAACCTCTCCCTTAGTAACACAGCACCAATGTTTGCCTAGTCCTCTAGTTCTTTGTTAGCTTTCTAAAACATGCAAATACTAACGGCAGTACCCTATGCATGCATGCACATGCACAGACACACACACACATGCACACACACCCCTGCATTCAGGCCTTCCATGCATACTGAGTGCAGGTCATGTGGTTCTGCTAATTTAGAAAAGCACTTGCTGAATAACACCTGTAATTTGCTGGCCAGAGACAGTCTCCTAGCCCTGCAGTAAGCCACAGCTGCTGGGTTCAAGGTAAGACAAATGCTATTTCTTTGCCCTTTCCTGCAGTGTTAGCAGCAAATTTACCCTCCCCACCTTCATAAATGCTACTAGTAGAGATCTTTTCTGACACAAATGTTCAGAGATGCATTGGGAAAAGGCGTTTTCCATAACATGGTGGTCAACAGTTAATTAGAAACACTGCAGGCCTAGAGCGGCAGAGAATGTTGTGATGATGCTGTATGGCTGCAAAACCCTGTGAGCAACAAGAGAAGGGACTTGGTAAAACAGTTTCTCTCCCAGCAAGAACTACTCATGCTGAAAGAGGGGAAGAGCAAAGCTTCCCACACAGCTCCCTTCCCTTGTTCCCTGTAGCAGTCATTTGATGGATGCTGTCAGTGTAAGTCGGCTCCAGCACTTCCATGAACTGTTGCCCAGAGTTGCCTGCTGTTGCTGAACTGATTCTTTCCTTTGTTTTCACAGACTAAATACTGCTTTAAAAGGTGAAGTAAAGCCCTATGCTTGTTCCTCTGCTGCCTTTTTTCTTTTGTTTCCTTCCCCATCCTGTGTGTAAAGCTGACCTAGCTGTTGGTGAAGTTGAGCTGAGGATGAAGGTATCTGGAGGAGGGAGATGGAGCTGAGAGTTACTCTGTAAAGAAGTAGGAAGTCTGAAGATTTCTCTTCAGGTGAAAGGACTCACCTCCCTGGGCTCAGGATTTCACCCGTCAGGGTCTAGTTCTCTGCAGAGGTAGATAATACAGTAGGTATAGAAGGAAAAATGTTTGTTCTCAAAAGTCATTTCCAGCTGTGGTGCACAGCGGTTGTATCTCTCTACTACTTCTTACTGGGATGCCTCATGCCAGCTTCTTCTCTCAGATGGAGAACCAGGTCTGGAGCTGTGCACAGGTGTGTGTCTGGATTGCATAAACCTGCAGCTTCTTCTGTAGGCAGGGATTAAAAAAACTTCAGATTGTGAGGACAACACATGGTCTGAATTTGAGCTCTTCCAGTTCTATGTGCCGACGATTTCTAAGTTGCGGTGTCAAAATCATAGGGCAGTGGTGAAACTGACACCCTGTTAGACCCCATGTTGACTCTTGATGTACTATGCTGGAGGCTATAGATTCATGTTTACAGGTTTATATCATTAAAGAGAACAAACAGACTGACACAATTGGACTAAAAAAACTCCCAAACCTCAGAAGTAAAATGGGAACCTTAACACATGCTCAGGTCTGTCTGCAATTGACTCCTTTCCGGTAGGGTTTGTTTTGTGGGTTAGATTTCAGTGCTTTTGTAATCCTAAAAGAGTTTCTTTTCCCCATACAGGAATGTAAGCCAACCCTGATGCTACAGGAGAACAACAGAAGAAAGCTTGCTGCTGCTTTTTCCTCTGCTGTGGAGGGAAATTATTCACTGCTGTGTAGGTAGATGTGTGCATGTGTCATGCAGGGTGTTTTTTCAAAGGGAACAGACTGTGCTTCTGCTTTTGTCTACCTCCTTGCAGTCTTTTCTATTTGATTACCTGCCCTAGCAGTTCAGACCTGGCCCAGTCCCTAATTAGGGGCTCCTTGTTTCCTTGGCAGCCTCTTTCTTTGCATGTCCTCACACAGTGCTGGAGCTAGGAGGCTCTTTTGCCACTGCTGACAGAGCAGGGGGTGTTTGCCAGCCCGTGGAGCCTGCCTGGGGCCTGTGGTGAGTGAGGAAGGGGCCTGAGTGCCTGGTCTGGGGGCTGCAGGGCTGCATCTGGCTGTTACCTGCCCACGGTGCCGCTGCTCCCTCTCCACTCTGTTCCCTTACATGGAGAGGCTTCCCCCGGATGTGGTCTGTCTGGGTTCTCTTTATGTAAAATGAGACAAGGCATCTTCCTAGCAGGGGGTATTGGAGGGCAAGGGGGCTATTTCAGCCCCCCAAGCAGGGAGCTGGCAAATGGTCCAGCCTCCTGCCCTGGCGCAGAGGAGCAGGACGGCTTCCAGCCTGCTTTTGCCCTGTGAGCTACCCCGTGACTGGCCCCACTTCTACCCGAGTGCTTTTCACAAAGCAGTCCAAACTCCATCCAATATGGTCATTGTGCTTTTGGCTTTCACAAGCCACATATGAAATGTCCGAGGCCCAATGCCACCTGGTCATGCTATGGGTTTATCAACAGCTCCTAGAAACACTTTTGCTTCCGAGCAGATGGGCGACACCAAAACCCACATTTATGTCATACTGCTGCTTCTCCTGGCTTCCCTCTGAGCTGAGGTTGGGCAGCACAGAGTGGCCAAGGGGTTGACACAAGCTGCCTGCCAGCACCACCAGCTCCCGGGGCTGGTCAGCAAGCGCAGCCTCAGCTGGGATAGTGCTTGGCTGTGCTCACCATGGATCCCAGGGGACCCGCAGCCACGCACTGGAGTAGGACATGGGTGCTGAGCCCTGCTGAGTGGCAACTGAAGGCAAGAGGAGGATAAGAACCATCAGGGATCAGGGAGAAAATGATGGAGTAGAGGTGCACAAAACCAGCCAAATGGGTGCTGTAGTGGCAAAGCTTGTTGTAGAGGCTAGAGGGACAAAAAGCATCTTTAAAGCACCCACACTTGAATCATCACATATCAAGAAGTCATGGAAACCTGCAGCCTGAAGCAGTAAGGCAGGATATGTGCAATCATTTCCATGTCCTTGGAAACTGGGGAAATTCGCCTGTGATGGTTGCCTGGTGCTGCAGTGATACTTTGCAGGGAGCCCTTTGGAGAAGCCACTAGGGAGCTTGAAGGGTATTTAATTCACAGATGTGTGAATGTGGTTCAGATGTAAAAAGATGTACCCAAATGGTTTGCAAGATGGAAGATACAAAAGTGACCTCTGAGGAAGCAGCTAAGGAGTAAAGCTTGTACCTCCTACCACTTGCAAGGGTGCTGGGCTCAGTGGAGCCCAGGTCCAGGCAGAGGCACAAAGTATCTTGCAACACGCTGGGATGTCTTTGAGCCCCTGCGGTCAGGCGGATGCAACAGGTTTGGGCAGGTTTCTTTCCAGCGGGTGCTGTGCAGCACAGAATTTATAAATAGGGGAAATGCTGAACCTCGCAACAATCTTGCTGCTATAAATAATAGACAAGCACCAAAAAGAAGAGCTGGGTCTTGTAGCCTTTTAGCCACAACCCTCCTTGCACTGTTCAATATCAATGTTTTCGTGCAAAATGGAGAGCTGCAATCTCACACCTAGTGTCTGAGGAAGCCTCTTGGAGTGCTGGTGTCATCCGCCTGCAATGTGAGGCGTTGCTAGCTGCGGTGCTCCTGGGGTGCTTCCTCAGTGCTCTGACATTCCCACACGTCCCTGGCACTGTGCACCCTACAGCCACCCTTCTGTGATGGGGGCTTGGGCACTGCAAGTGTGCGGCTCTTCTCTTGCCCTGCGTGGCCCCAGCTTCTGCGAGTGCAATAAAACAAAACTGTGAGGCCTAGAGTGGGGACAGGAAGGTGGGTGTTACAGCGCTCGCTGCTCTTTGTTTTTTTGCTTAGCTGTGCAATTCTGATGATTCCTATGAAGACAGACAGCCCTACACAGACTTTCTTCTGCCTGAGTTGCTGATATGCCAGTCCTTACTATATATCCCACAGTGTGAGTCACAGCACATGGATCACATACACATGTATGCATGCAGACGTCTGTGTTTGTACATCCCTACAGACCCTGTGGGGTCTGCTTGCATCGCTGATCCCCACCTCCTGTGGTCACTGATATTGATGTCCTGTGGCACTTGTCATAGATCAACTATAATCTGTTTACCCAAGTCTGCCTTGCTGAGTCCTGTTCTCTTCTAGGTACAAATGGTGGCACCATGGGCAAGTCTCCTAAAGGCTGATGGAGCTTGGAGAACCTCTGTGACAATTCCTGCACTCCCACTGCAATCTCTGGTCTGGCCACAGATTAGAAAAGTGGGGCAATGACTGCTTGGGATCCCTTGCCAATCTGCCAGCAGCTTGCTTTGTCTGCTTGCTTTGGAAATATGTTTGCACAGGGAGCATTCTCCTTCCAGGAGGCCCAGGGCACCCAGGGGAAGGGACTGAGATGAGTGCTTTCTGGTGCTCTTTGCAAGCCTGCTGCAGCTCCCAGGAACTTGAGCCTTGGGTCAGGCCCTGGATCTTTCTGGACACTTATGGGTAATGGGTAATGCCCATTTCTCACATCTCCAGATGCTTTTCAAAAGACAGGAACCTCGCAGCCTCCTCCCAGCAATCCCCACGTGTCCTTTCAGTGAGGGACACTCACTGAAGCCCAGTGAGGGCTCTGCAAAGCAGCGGCCGTCTGGGCTGCTCATCCCTAACGCCATGTGCATGGCAGGCAGCCTCCTGCCTGGACATCAGCCCCAGCCACTGCCTTCTAAGTGCCAGGGGAGCTCAACCTCCCGCCTGGGGCAGTAGCCTTGAGCTACCTTGGCTGCAGTGCACTCCTAGCCCAGGGCGCCACGTGGGAATCGCTGCCTACAGTCTCAGTGCCACGTTGCTCTCGAGCAATGGGAGATGTCACTGCTGTCCCCTCCAACCTTTTGGACAGTGTAGTGAGTTATTTGTTTCTCAGAGAAACTAAGTTCTGTACCATGATCTCATGTACCATGAAATCATTTGTGATAGAAATAGCAATGGGATGGAGGGTAAAAGTGCAAAACCACTGAGCAAAGCAGGAAGCAACAAGCTGGGTCATACAATACAGCACTTGGAGCTTTCACACACTCTTCAGAAGCCGTTTGTGCTTGCACGGGCTACAGGGTGAGACACCTCTGTCAACCCTCACACGTTTGCTTTTCATCTGCCTGAGAGGCTGGAGGTTGGGTCTGTGGCACTTTCAAATGCGGTGCCCTCAAAAAACCAGCAGTCAGCGAAGTCTCAAACAGCCTGGTGCTAAAATTAAGAAAGACTTTTTTTTTCCTAGCCTTTCCATTACAGTGGGACTACATTTCATGTACCCTTAATTTCTTCTTTGCTGCATTACATAGAAGTCTTGTCTACATAAAGGAGCCTTTGCCAAGCGCTTTCTCTCACTCTGGGTTATATTGCCTACAGCGGCCTGTCACCTTCCCAGGCTCTGCCGGGTACCAACCTGCCCAGTCCAGAGCACGATCTAACCGTCTCCAGCACAGGAGGCCTTTCCCCTACCTGCTTTGGATTTTAAAGTGGTGTCAGATACATAATTTGGTAACTGGTGAGAGGGGGGAAGAGCAAGGGGCTTGTCCTTCCTCTAGCTCTTTTTCCAGGGCTCATGTATGCAAAGGCTCCCTATTTTAGCAGGTCTTGGTGCAACATAAACCTGATGTCAGGCCCGGGTCCCAGGGACACTGCCACCAACCCCTTCTGACAGCGCCGCTGGGCTCACTCCAAGGCACAGGATGCAATGGAGGAAGGATCTGTGCGTGGCAGGGTTGGGGCTGGCATCTGCCCCCACGGAGCCCAGCGGCCTCTGCACTGCCCTGCGCGGCACAGAGGGCCTTGGGGAAGGTTCCCATGCACGTGCTGGTACATCAGACAAGTCCGGGTGTGGGAGGTGATACCGAGACTGACCTTCACAGCAGCTGGACCCCACGGCACTTGTGCTGTGCTGCTGTGTCCCGACACAAGGGTTAGTTCCTCGTTCCGGTATGAGCTGTTACATCCTGTGGTTCCTTTGTGGGTATCTGCATGCTGGTGTCAGAGTCAGCCCAGAGGGAGAAGCACCACGTGTTTGTTCTCAAGAATACAGAACCCCGCCAAGACACTGCGAGGGCAGCTATCACCCACAGATGCGTCCGGAGCTTTCTCAAGTGCAGGGTGATTCCTCCTTTCATTGTAGCAGGTAGGGGAGGGTGAAGTGGGTCTACTCTAAAGCCAGACCAGGACAGGGCTGTTGCCAGTTCCTCTGTGGTGGTTGAGATTCAACCTGCTGCTCCTGTACCCACCGGTGGTCTCATTCACCCCAGCCTTTTCCTTCAGCCGTGCTTGTGAGCATCAGCCCCATGGACCATGCACACTGCACGGCTCTGAGTCAGCTATTTCCATCTGTGCTCAGAGATACAATGGGAGCACCTCACGTTGGCGCAACAACAAGTTGTACCCTCTTTATTCTGGTTTTCAGACCAACAAGAGCGTGATGAAGGTGGTCTGGCAGGCTACACATTCCCCAACTCCAGTAGTAATCTGCAGTTCCAGGCTCATTTCTACTTCCCAAAGCAAAAAAAAAAAAAAATACCAGAGCAGACAAAGCTATCTTTGCAAGGGTTGTAGTAGACCAACCTTTGCTTTGAAAGAGTAAGGAATGAGCTCTGTGGTGATGTGCTGGGCTCTGATAGGCATCTAAGGACTTAAGAAGCTGCTTCGCAAGAGATTAGATAAAACCGTAAAAGAATTTCATTGGTAATCCCACCAGAACGTAGACTTCCTTGACCCTTAACCGCCTCCGAAAAAGAAGGAATAATATATTCACCTTGTGTCAGGTTGTCTCCTGGACTCTGGTGCTTCAGGCTGCAGCAAATGTTGGTCTCAGCCAGCTCTTGAGTTCCTCCTGTTCAGCTGGAAAAAGCGGGCAGTCATCAGAGCTCTGCAACGCACTGATCTTTTCTTCCTATTTCTGCTGTAGTGTCGGCTGGGGCTAGAAAGGAGGAAGTCAAAGAAAGTGGTGGCTGTGGGCGGGCCAAGAAACAAAAAAAGCAAAAACCCAAGCAGCCCAGCTAACTCTAGCCAAAGCCATTTTCTGTCCTCTGGTGTTTTCTGTTGGGTGATTTGAGCAGCAGATACCGCCATGCTTCAACCCACTCCGGAGCATCTGGTCTTATCCCGTGTTAGTGCCACTGGGGCCAGGGTTGCGGGGAGGGGTTAAACCCAAGTGACCACAGAGCATCCTGCCCCAGGGGGATAGGTGTAACTTTTGTCCAAGACCGTATGTGGTGCCAGGGAGAGCCCTTGCTACTGCAGCCATGTCCTGCCAAGGACAGGTGGTGGCTGTAGCCGTGTGGGCCCCCACATGCTCTCACATGAGCTCTCTGCGGAGCATCGCTTCAGTCTGGCTGGGAAAGGGCCCTGGCTGCACCAGCCCAAGAGGAGATGCTGAGCCCACTCTGATGCAGAGCAGAAAGCGGTCTGATGGGCTGGTTGCAGCCTGTGTTATAACATCCAGAGCCAGGACGGGTGTCCCTGGGATCTCTGGATGGACCAGGTTGGGTCAGGGTGACCACACAGCCCAGTTGATGAGAAATGGTGAGGAGCCCATGGGCACTCGGCTGTGACTGCGCTGAGACGTTGCTGAGTCTGCAAATGTCGCCCGGGGCTTTTGCACTTCAGTCACTTTGAGGGTCTGTCCTCAGAGAGCACAAACTGACTGCTGAAACTCCACTCTGCCAAGCAGAACCTCACAGCCCCCTGTCAGCCCGACTTGGGGATGAGTAGCGGGGTGAAGGCCAGCAGTATGCTGGGCAGCTTGGCTTTCCTGGCTTCATTCCTCCTCTGTGGCTGAGGGAGCAGGGGCGGCTATGTGCCCTCCACAGCCTTGAGGAGAAAGCCAAGGGGCCTCTCCTGGCGCTTTCCTCTCCTGGTATTTTGCCAGCATCCAAAGCAGGGTGCCTCAGGCAGCACAGCCACCCCCACACCAGCCTCCGCGCCGGCTCTTACAGGAAACTTCCCTCTGCCGGTTTGAATCTTTCAAATGGTTAGTCTGGGAACTATTTCTAGCTTCTGGCTGCAGGGAGGGGAGAAAGACGCCTTTCCCTCCATGGTTTTTGTTTCATTCTGCTTTTTCTGTCCCCGAAGCATCTTGTTGAGCGCAGCAGAGCTGGGCAAGGCGTTGAGCGCAGCTCTGGCTGGGACAGAGCTCAGGTCATGGAGGGTTTTTTTTTTTGCTCCTTTTTTTCTGGATTTTGTTGTGCATGCTGTGCTTACTCCTCCCAAAGCACCCACAGCAATATTCCCCTGAGCACAGAGGAACCGGCTTGTGGTAACTATCTTTAAACCTCATTAGTGAACCAAAATCAGCAGAGCTGTTTAAAAAACATGTGATATCTTAGATTTGTGGAGATAACTAATGGGAAACTCTTGTTATTTGCTTTGTAGCTTTAAAATACAGCGGTGGTATCTGCTAGTCTTTCAGGAAATCAGTAAGGACCTGTTTCAAAATCGTACTGAAAACTGTAAGAGCTCACGCAAGGTATGTCTGTTAAATAACAAATGTGTGTTGGTGCACTGGTGTCTTGCTTCAAGCAACAACTGTAATGCATTATGTAGCTTTTATGCAGTGTTGCTGTCTTCCAGTGGCTGGGTTTATCTTTCTTGAAGCTCTCAATAGCGAGCAAAGAAAATCACAACATTGGAAGTAAATTTCTGAGCCCCGATGAATGCTAGATGTGTTCCTGTTTCCATCAAGGAAGACCGCTAGAGAGCTCTGAGCAGGTTTCACTGCTGCTCAGCCTCAGCAAAGCTGCAAGACACCTTAGTACCGTGCTCATAGCTGGTTGGGAGCATATATATATACACACACGTATATATATTTAAAATCTGGCTGGTGTAGGAAATAGCAGGATTGAAGAGAGGACTAAGAGCCTGAGGATGAGTCTTCTGGGAGCTACATTGTGGTTTCACCTCCAAATCACTTGATGCATGGCGAAAACACGGACAGCTCAGGCAGCAACTGCCCAGTACCCCCTGCCCTGAATAGGGTGGACCAGAATGGATTAAGCTGGGAGAAATTGGACAGCTTCCTGCTGCTTTTGCCAATGAGATGAGCTGTTGTAATTTTTGCTTTTGCACTGAGTAAGGTGCATGTAACCCCTCACGGGGTTGCTATTCTGGCTCCTAGAGCCTCCTATATCCAGTGCTTCTGTCAAGCTGTTCTGCTTCTGGTCCAAAGCAATTCAGAAACTGCTGACCTTTTTCGAGCAAAAGGGCTTGAAAAGCTCAGCAGTCTCCTGTGCTGGAAGCTGCATCTGTGCTGATGGGCAGCATTAACTAGGACACAGGAGCAGAAGGACTCCAGGAGTGGGCATAGGGCTGGTCCTTCAGTGCAACACTGAGGCTCACTGTTGTTTTCTCCATTCCTCCCCTAACGGTTCCAACTGTTCTCCTACAGCTTTGGAGATGTCATTCTGAGGCTGATATTCCAGAGTGAAGAACTGTCCCCAGTAGTTCCCAGGAGTCCCTAAGCCCCGCTAAGCATATCAGCGGTACCCCCTTAGCCCAGGCTGTTCACTGCATGTATTAACCAGTGAATAATTCAGTCCACTTTTCTGTGTGCCAGAAGATACCCAGGCAGAAGTGGCCTAGGGCTGTTCCTCAGCATCCAGCCTCTCCCAGGGGCTTTGCTACCCCCTGAACAGCCAGCACCCGGCAGCCATGGCACATGAACAACTCCAGGACAGCACGGGGCTTTCTTTAGGTCCCTTTTTAATTTTAATTTCACTGGGGTGGATTCATTTTTTTTCCTCTTCTGAGCAGGGCTGACCACAAGACTGTCGTGGTTGCTTTTGCAGAAGGTCCCTTGAGCAGCCATGGTGGGAGGCAGGGCCTGTACGTTGCTGAGGATGAAATCAGGAGCTGTGTCTTCAGGTGTGTGTTGTCTGACCAGCTGCGCACAGAAGTAGTTGATTTTGGTGACCGTAAAAATGTTGTTTGGTTGCTGTGCTCCCAGCCTATGACAGGGTGACTCAAGTTTTCCCAATGTTATTTGCTGTTCCTGACAAATGTTAAATCTCCTCTAGTGTATCCCAGCCAGATGAGCAGTTACTGGGAGCAGGGCCCATGGTGGCTATGAGATCTTCATCCTTGCAGACATTCAGAGTTCGCTTGGACACAGTCCTGAGCAACGTGCTGTCATCAGACCCGCTCTGAGCAGAGTTTGGACTTGCAGAGGTCTTTTCTCACCCCAGTTATTCTGTGATTCTGTCACAGCTCAACACTACACTTTTTTTTACAAGGGCAGGGTGTTTTGCTCTTTGCTGACTCTTGCTAAAACTGAGGCTTTGCAGGTCACCTTCCTCATTTTGCAAACTTTTAGCATTTACATTGAGGTGGAGCTAGTTGTGAGCAGGTACCTGACCTGGACTTTTCATCCTTCCAGGCAGCATAACCTCCCCAGGAACCACTCTTCCCCCATTTTTTGTGTCACCAGCTCCTCTCCACTCTCCTCACTTGGCGTGACTTGTTGCCTTTGCACTCTGCCAGAACATTCCTGTGCTACCCATGCAAACCCATAGAAATCAGATCTCTGGGCACGAGAGCTGTGAGGACACTGCTGCGAGTGGAAGATGAGACAAAGCCAATATAGAGGCAAGCAAGAAGAGTTTGTCTCTGCTGGTCTTTTCAGTGGGAGCAGCTTGATTTTCCCAGGATGTGCACTGCCTCACACCGGTCAAAAGACAGCACTGCTGTCTTGGCTTCACTCTCTTTTTTTTTCCCAGTCTTTTTTTCTAATGTCGCTTTCAAAAGCATTGGTGAGAAGCAGCTGCTGCTGCTGTGTCCATGAGCCACCACCTGGCAAACTCTCACTCAAAGCAGGGCTGAACCAGGATCGGGGAAATGAAAAAGGAACTTATGATATTTCTGAATTCTCTTTAAGTGCCTGGGACCAAGAGTTTGATCATCTAAGTGCCCAGGCTGCCCAGGGAAGCGGTAGAGTCGCCCTCCCTGGCAATGTTCAAGAAACGCCTAGATGTGGTTTAGGGGACATGGTTTAGCAAGTGTCGTGTTGAAGGGCTTATCACAGAATCACAGAATGGTTTGTGGTTGGGCTCGATTATCTTAAGGGTGTTTTCCAACCATAATGATTCTATGATTCTATGGTGAGAAACCTGTCTTCATTTAAGGAACTATTTACTGGCAGGTCCTGAGACCCGGGGCAGAGTAGAGAACAAAACAAACAAACAAAACAACAACAAGCCCCCCCAAATGAGTGAAACCCCTGCAGAGCGCTATCGCGGCCCCTCCAAGGAGCCCCGTGCGCCCAGGGCGGACGTGAGTGTGCGGCAGCGGAGGGTGTTTGAGCAAGAAGGGCCGGGCTGGGAGGTGAGCGCTGTCACAAGAGGCCGTTTCCCAACATCAGCCACGCGTTGTATGAGGAGGCTTGCAGGAAGCTGTGACTGTACAAGCATCCCCACAGGGGGATGTGTGACTGCGAGCGCCCTGGGCACGAACGGGCCCTGCCCGCAAGGGCTCATCTCAGAGCGGCCAGGCTGCCCAAGTGTTCATCCGGGGGCCTGGGGCAACCCCACGGTGCAGGAGGGAGACATGAGAGGCACAGATTGAAGGAGGAGAAATGCCAGTTAGATATTAGGAATTTATTATTGTTATTATTATTATTATTATTATTATTATTGCCGTGGCTTGGGGCAAGGCCCTCCTCTTGGGTGATGGAGTCACCCTGTGCCCCAGCTCTCCAAGACAGAGCAGGGCAAAACTATTACTGGCCCATGGTGCTGTGGCCACACAGCATGAGGTGACGGTTTGGGGAAGAAAGGTGCCGTTTCCCGGCTGCCAAGTTTGCAAGGATGAAGGAGTGATGGGAAGGGCACTCAGATGAGCACGGAAACGCCAGGCGGGTCCTTCGGCTAGTCCTCAAAATGCCAGGCCACAGCAAGCAAAGCTCACGAAGGAAAACGTTGCATCTGGGGAAATGCGTGATGTAAAACCGAGGTGCGTTTGCCAGAGAGCGGGACAGGAGCCTCCTTCTACAAGCAGCTGCTGACACCAGGCTGCTCCACTCAGCTTTGTAGCAACCAACCCCCGGGCGGGCAGCGGCACGGTGGTGCTTCCAGCGCCATCACTGCGCTCCAGAGTGAACACGCCGAGGGACGACGCCGCACGGCAGGGAACGCGGGGCAGCGGGAGGCGTCCCCGGGGGAGGCTAAAAGCCGCGGCACGGGCCGGCCCCGCCCCCTTCCGCTTGGCCGCGCTGTCCCGCCATGGTGGGCAAGGCCCGGCGGCGCCGGCTGCTCCACCAAGCGGCGCC
>JAWLRI010000324.1:259630-297935 GCA_034781795.1 Crypturellus tataupa
TGGCGGTTCCGCCTGCCCGGGCTCGGCCCCGGCCTCGGCGAAGGCACCGGCAGCCCGGGGCGCGGCGCCCGCCGAGTCGTAGCGTCGTCCTGGTTGGAACGGGCCTGTGGGAGCGTCGAGCCCGACCGTAAGCCCGTCACCACCAGGCCTGTTAAACGGCGTTAAACCCACGGAGCTGTCTGGAGGGACCGCGTTGGTCTGCTGTCCTTTCACCTGTGCTGCTTCCTTCTCTGTTTTTTGTTGGGACTGATGCACCCCATTTTCTGAGACTTTAAAAGGATATGTTTAGAGAGTGCAGCTGATTAGCCTAATGGCTGTGTTTGACTTTCTCAGTGACCTTTTTCTCCAGACCTCTTAAGCACTTTGTCATTTACCCTTAAAGTATGTTTTGAGGGTTTGTGTTTGACCAACTTGTAGCCGTACATATTATGTTACTTCACCATCTCACTGTCAAGGATGTTTAATCACTTTGCCTCATGGCTGACAGTGTTATCAGTGAAGGAGTAGCACCATGTGATGCAGTTTTTTGTGGCCGCCTTCTTTACTGAATGACACCTAGAGCTTGGGACAAAGCCCCTGTATATCTCCAGGCTCTATCCTTGTGTGCAGGAGGGTTGAGCAGAACCTGTAGCTGGTACCAGTGTATAGGCAAGACTGTGTGGGGGTTTAAAAAAAAAAAAAAAAAAAAAAAAAAAAGGTTTTGCTGCTAAGAGACCTGACTTTGAATATTTCTTTCCAGACTGCTTCCAGAGAAGCAGGTTTTCTGTCCTAGTGGATTTGACCCCTCTCCTTGGACTGTGAATATGAAGGATCAGTGCTTTGGGATTCCAGCAGTGGTCCTGTGTTTCCCTTTGATTTCAGGCAGGTGTAGATGAACTGTCAGTTGTAAATTGCCACTTAGAAACTTTAGATCATCTCTGGTTACACCTCCCCCATCTCTTCCAATGTAGGAAGGTCATAGAAACAGAGGTAGAATATTTCTATGTGCTTCTGACTTTCCCAGTAAGGAGAGAGGAAGAGACTGCACCATATGAAGCCGTTTTTGTAACAGTGTAGTGCTTTGTGTCTATACTGAGGGATATGACTGGTTTATTCTAAAATAATAAATTCTTCTAACCAGGCCTGATAAGCTGATGTAGAGTTATATGAGGACTTAGTACATGAGCACTTAGTACTGAGCACTTCAAAGAACTAGATGCCAAAGATGGTAAGTTGTTCTTAGAATCACTGAACCTGCTTAATGTCCACTGATTTCGGATTTGGACTCCCACTCTTCTTGTTGCTCGTCTGTATCATTAGATACTTAACATACCTGTTAGAAATCTGGCTCTTGCTAAGACTGCAACTCATAATTCTCTTAGGAGTGATCTATGAATTCAATTGAGTAAGATGGAATTAAATTGTAATAGAAATGGACTAGAAATAACATCACGTTGGAGTAAGAGTGAAAACGTGACTCTCGGTGACTTTCAGCTCACCTCGTGAATAAGAGAGTCCTGGTAGCCAGGCCAGTGAGGTGGCTTCTCTCTGCTCAGGAGAGGCATCTTCCTGCTGCTGTTAGTGTGCACCCCTGATCCTGTCTGGGTGATACTGAGTTTGTTTATTTTGTGTTGCTTGCACCAGTGTTGATACTGACTTCTGCTTAATGTTTCTTTTACTTAAGGACTGGGACTTCTCGTCATCTGATGTCTTTTCCGGGCTGCAGATTGATCCTGATACTCTGGTAAAAAAGCTAGATTTGGATTCCAGAAGCATCATTTCATCCAGGACAGGTGAGAGGTGCCGTGGTGGCTCTCCATGCCAAAGCAGCAGGTTCTCCTGGGCTCCTCCTGCCCTGTATGGACCAGCAGTGCTGGGGGAGTTCAGTGTGACTGTCCCTCATGGGGGCTTCCCACCCTTAGTAGCAGTTGTGGTTGCGCTCTGCAGGGTTTCTGCTGCAGATGTGATGGGGGGAATTTATGATATTTTACTAGTGGCGTTGGTCTTGTAAAACTTTCATCAAAATGTAAATTATGTGAATGTTTTCCAACACTGTGAAATTAATAAAGCCGAGCTAATTATCACACAATAGAAAACACAGAAAATGTGGATGGAGGGAAAAAGCGGCTGTATTGGTACTTGGTCTTCATCAGGAATACCTACTTCTGCAGGCTAAATTAATTCATTCTCTCACTGCACATGAATGCTGCTGCAGTGATTTTTGCCATCCTGCACCATTCAGCCAGGGTTATAAACAGAGCCAGCTGGGACCTGAGGGCTCAGAGCGATGGGGAGCTGTAGCAGCTCATTGATCACGTTTGAGCCGCGAGCGAGGGAATGGAGAGGTTGTGCGAGGACACGTTTGCCTCGTCCTCCGCATGGAAGCCTTTGTGAAATGGTGTTTGCAAAATATGAAGCTCGTAGGTCATCTCTTCCTTGGGAAAAGGATGCGTGTGCATGTGTGTGTACATGTGAACACGGCCATCTGCTTAATTAAAGTAGACAACATGCTGTTGAAGACTGACAGCCTGCAATCCTGGTCTTTCACTCTGCACTAGAGCAGTGCATGCCTGGTTTATAAATAGACCTGTGCTGCTGGTCCCTGTGCAGTGCTGCTGATGCAGATGTGCAGTGCCTGGCAATGTCCTCAAGGCTGCGTTCAGGCTTCTTGCAGACTGCGATGTGCTGCCCCGATGCTTCCTGCTCCCTCAGCCTTTCCATTTTGGCTGATAGGTGTGTGAGGGGGCTCAAAATGATGCAAAAAGGGATTTTATTTTTTAAATCTTTCCCAGGCTGCTGTGCTCTTTCATCTTGTATAACTGGAGTCGTGTGGAGGCTTTTTCATTATGGAGATCAATTCACTTTTCTTTGTATTAATTCAGTGAACTGAGTCTAGGCTGAGCGTGCGGTGCCAGACACCCTGGGGTTACTAGGGAGGTTCTGAGATTTGTCCCCAGGGATCTCTGGGCAGTCGAGAGCCCATTCAGCAGGAGATTCAACTGACGCTTTCCCTTCTTTTCTCCCCCCAACCTACCCTTTGCTCAGCGCATAGGGCAGGAGGGTAGGAGTTTCCTACGCATCGTTATTTTAAGACTTAATAGACAAAGAAGTGCTTTTCTCCCACTTACTTTTCAAGCACTGGGAAGGTCAGGTTGGCAGACTGGAGGCAGACAGGCTCTCCCATGCTTTTTGCATCTAAAAAAGATGTTTTTTCCTGTCAAAGATGCTATGTGGCAGTTGAGAAAACTGGCATGTTTGTCCTCCTTGTGTGTACAGCCCATAAAGCTTAATACTGCTTCCGATCGCTGGCATCCCTGTGATTTGTGTTAACATCTGGCCTCGTGCAGCAGAAGGAACCCTTGAGAGGCAGCCGGTCAGACCGGAGTGCGAGTTGAAACGGGCCCAAGCGAAACGGGGGAGTCTCGGCGTTCGGCGCCGCCGGGCCCGGGGTGCGCGGGGACCCTCATGCCGTGTCCCTGGTCCGCGCAGGCGCTGTCGCCCCCTCGCTGGTGGTGGCGCTGCTGCGCGCCGCCAGGGGGCACCGTGATGGCGGGGACGCGGGCTGCGGGGCGCCCTGATGTGCCGGGCAGCTAAAAATACCAGCGAGCTGCTTGTTTTCCAGCGCAGAGAGGCGTCCTCTGCAAGCTGTGCACTCACGCACCTGTGTGAGGCCGTAGCTCGCCGATCTGGAGGAGACTAGGCTGCCTCCATGCTGGGGGTCCTTGATTTAGCCACTAGCAAGAGAGCAAGCCCCCTCCTTCCTCCCCATTTCCCCCAGTGCTGTTAGATGTCTGTCTCTTGCTGCTCTTTAGCCAGGCGTTATTCTGAGAAAACTGGATGTAATACCCAAGTTAGGAAGGGCAACACTGTGGGCAAGGTACCGTCACAGCAGTGTTAGTGGTTGTGGGCAGCCATGCGGGAGTATGAGGAATTGGAAAGAGATGGTAAGTGCCTCTTGTTTTGGTGGCATTCGTTCTTACAAGGACTTCTGCGGATTCTTGGTATGTGTTGTGGAGGCTCACTCAGTTCTCTGTCAAATACCTGCTAACCTCTGGCTATCTCTTTTTATCATTAGAAAGAAAGTTGATTTAATACATTCGTCATGATCAGCAAAGGGTATCAGCGTTGGCTTTTTTGACATTGCTGATTCCTGCAGCATTAGAAGGAAAGGATGGAATTTGCAATAATAATAAAAAAATTCACTTCAGGTAAACTTTGTATCTCTGAGGGCAGAACTTCAGTGGTCTAAAATGGAAAGTATTTTAATGTAGAGAGCTCTGACCATGTCCTACTGTGAAGCAGACAAGATGCAGCTACTTTCTCCTGCTCTGCATCTCGTCTTTAATCATTAGCTCATCTTAACACCAGATTCCAGATGATTTCCACATGCTTGTAGGTTACAAAAACCAGTGACATTGCTGCTAATGCTCGAATTAAGTCCACGAGTTCATTGCTGAATGATTGCTTCCTATCAGTACAGTCTACTTAGCCACTGACGTAATGTAAATCAAATGCTTTGCCATAATCT
Organism: Crypturellus tataupa; assembly: GCA_034781795.1. Classification (NCBI taxonomy): domain Eukaryota; kingdom Metazoa; phylum Chordata; class Aves; order Tinamiformes; family Tinamidae; genus Crypturellus; species Crypturellus tataupa. Next base: position 264,138 of record JAWLRI010000324.1, read on the forward strand.
AATCCATGCAAGGACCTCTGTTATTAGTGTAAGTGAATAAATCTCATCTGGGTGAGCCTCTGTAGCGTGGGAATTGGATGTTTCCAACTAAGTCAGAAATAATGGCCTGTTGTATGGGGAGTTTATGCGTTCTGGTTTAGTTTTTTTAGCTGTTGCTTTGGCTTTCCTTTCTCAGCATTTGCTCCTTAAAGCAAGGCGTTGTTCAAATGCAGCTCTGGCAGGGCACATGCCTGGGAATGCCTCTTTCTTTTTTGGAGTGGATGATGAACAAGTGGAATGATACAAACAACTGGATTGGCAGTTCCCTGCTTGATTTCTAGCTTCTTTAGGAGGCAATTGCCACAAGATCTGTTGCTGAGAAGGAATAAGTACAGCGATAGCAAGTGTAGCCACTTCAGAATCACTTAAAATGTTGTAGTTTGTTACCTCAATTTCTTAGACTGTGGCAGGAGTCACATTTCTTCCAGATTGATCTAGCTTTGTTCTCTTGGCACTGATGATCCAGGTGAATGTGGAAGGCAGAGCAAAACCATTTGTTGTGTCTGGTCAAAGGTTTCCATCCTTCAGAGTCTGCTTTCATTGACTGCTTTTTTTCTTATAGGTCTATACATTCTGATTTTAAATTACTTTTCTTTGATACTTAATCCTATTATTTCCTTTCAGAAATGATTTCTTATGATTTGCTTTGTGTATGTTTTTAAAGTCATGCATTTAAACTCTGCTTGCCCAGTTCTGTCCAGCCCCTCCTTATTTTGGGTATTGACTCTTACATTGCTTTATTGTTGTCTTAGGTGAAGGCCCAGCTGACAGAAGCGGATGGCAGGGGCTGTCTTTTTGTCTTTCACCTTGGTCAAATTTGGCAGGGGGATTACAGTAGTTAGAAAGCATGAATTAGTGTGCTTGAAGATGCAGGAGAATTCAGCGACTACTGACTGCAGCAAAAACTCCACAAAAGTTGCTGACATGGGAACACAAAGTGATATAGGATATTGGCCTGAATACATATGCTGGGCCTTGATGTAGACGCTCAGACAGCCTAATGTAAAGATGTGGGAAGGTTTCAGGCAGCAGTGCTCTCTAATGTCTTTGTTTTTCCTCTGCATGTCTAGAGAGCTTTAGTCCTCTGAAAAGGAAGACTCCCTTGCAACATTGGATTGGCAATTAGAGGAGCAGAAGTGTGCAATTACTCAACTTGTGACAAAAAAAGGGTCTCTTATCCTGCTGAAGAGGAATGTCTTTTCCTATGGGCTGTGCAGTGACTTTCTCTATATTGCATAGTGTTTTGCCCTGTGGAATACAAGGGTTTTTCCCCCCTCCCCCATCCCCGCTGTTGGCATATTGGAGCATTTAAAATTAGTATAAAAGCTTTCTAATCCTGTTTTGTTTTAATGAACGCATCCTTTCTGAACGTCAGGGTAAGCTTTTGCTGCTTTTTAAAATAAAAATCTGGAATATTTTTAAGTCTTCTGCTGGTATTGATCTTTCCCCATGTCCCTGGCACAGAAAGTTTCTGGATCTCCAGGATTCTGCTGCTGTTGATTTTCTTCGACATTTAATTCTGTGCTGGCAGCTGCTGTGTCTTTCTTCTGTTTGTTTTGTGAGGATTTCCTTTCTCAAGCTGTTCCCTACTGTAACGCTTTTCAGATGGAGAAGGGTGAGGATGGTTTCCTTGGCAAATTGAGGCTGACAGCAAGTGGCCTGGGAGGAGTGGCTGTAGCCTCTGCAATGTGTGTATCAAATGCAGCCTGCTGCGATGGTCCAAAGTGATGAGATCTTCCTGCTCTGTCTGTCTTTGTTATTAAACTGCCCAGGCGCAGCTTTGGGCCAGGCTGTGTGAATTTTGGAAACTTTTAAATGGCTCTCTGGTAAGTGGCGCCAAAGGTAGCTTGCTTGAGGTGCCCTTAATTGGTTGTATTGCACCAAATTGATTTTAATACATTTGAAAAAATCCATTTGGCCCGTGGAGACTCCCCCTGGAGACACTGCTATTTGAGTAGTGGTTGAGCTGAGATTTCTCATTTCTGCAAGTGAGGACTGGATATCACGATGGCCTCAAAACTGGCATTCTGGGATCTCGGGGTCAGGCAGAGCAGCTCTGCATGAGCTCTTGCCCCCATGGCTGCAAGAATGATGGATGCTGGTGGGCCTCCAGCCTTTGGTAAAGCACAATTTCCCTCCCTTGCTCAGGCTTGAAGAACAAGAGGAGAAAAAGGGCTTTGGAGAGCCAGTAACAACTGCTGCAGTTCCATGTTTCTCTTTCCTATTGTCTGCTGTAATTTTAGCCATACAGCAGATGTGAAGAAGCTGCATAACCAGTTTCATGTCCCCTTCGGTCACAGCTTACTGTCTTCCAGGGTAAGTGTTTGCTGTGTATGCTTGCTTCTCTGCATGAAAATATTACCAGAAAGCAAAAATCCCCATGAAAGGGAAAATGCTAGATAGCAGTTGAAGTATCAAAGTGATACTCTTTCCTCCTTTCCTCTGCCCTAAGGTTAATGAGTGGGCCTCTAGAAGAGGCTGAGAGAGATGCTCCATGTGTGTCTGTTTTTGTTGCATCAGTTGAGCAAACGGTTCCTCCGTCTGTTTGCAGCAGAAGTGTAGTCAATAAAACGTTGGTCATTTCCAGGCCTTGAATTGAGCTGTGACTAACTCTCTGTTCTTGTGCCCTGGCTTGTGTGACATGCTGCAGCAAGAGTCAAAACTGGTGAGATGAAAGCAGCAAATACACCCTGTGCGGACCATGCTCTGCATGTAACAGAGCACTGATTGTAGCAGTTGGGAGCCCGGTTCCTTCTTAATGGAGCAGAAAGCAGAAGACACAGATCTGGAGAAGGAATGAATTGAGTAGCTCTCCAAGCAGGAAGGATTTTTACTTTTGACCTTACAAGTGCTGAGCAGCTACTGTTGACTGCTTAAGGAGGCCCTGCCATGGCTTGAGTTAAAAAGGAGAGAGCATTTGAAGACCTAGGAGTAGTATGTGCTGCTTAAGCTGGCAGAAAGAGGTTGCATCTAGAACAGCCACCATGGGAAGTTTGCAAGGGTTCCTTTAAATAGCAATTTACCATAATTTCCTTCTTTGTTGCTTTGTGGCTGAAACCTTTTGAATTTTTGGCTATGCCCTTAGGAACTGCTCGGATGTTGACAATGCCACATAAATTTGAGAGCACTGATTTGGCATCTGTGGCTGAGAAACAGACCTTTTGAAAACTGCATGGCACTTGTGAGGAGCTCAAGTAGTGAAATGTGGTTTGGGAAGCCCCTACCAGTGAGATCGGAGGATCTCATGCTATGTAATTACTCAGAGAAGATTATAGGTCTCAACGAATCACCCCAAAGCCAGAGGACTCTTCAATGACTTTGGTCCAAGGGATGGAAACCAGTGAGACTTTATTTCAAGAGCAGAGTTGTCCAAGTCCTCTTAGTAATCATTAGCAATAGAAAATAGTGACCTGTTCGAGGTGGCTTCTGGAGAATTTGAAGTGGGAATCCTACTGAAAGCTAAAGATGCTTAGAAAAATGTGGGCAGATAAAATGGGTTTACCAGTTTACTGCTGGTGTAGTTTGGTGCCTGCTGTTAGAATAGCTGCATGAAGCTCTAGCTTAATTAGAGGCAGTGCAATTAAAGATCTAAATGATCATCTGAAACCTACTTCAAGTATTTTGACTTCTCTTCTGGAAACAGACCATCTTCCTGCTGTGTGGTGCCTTCTGGTAGATCACGGAGATCAGTTGTGTTAATATTTATGGATGTAATTAACTTTCTTTTTCTTCCCCTCTCTCTAGCTGTGGCTAAGTTTTTAAAATCAATTTTTTTTTTTTTTTTTTTAAAGTCCCTCCAGTTAGCTAGTGGTCATGGATACTCTGCACTATACAAACATCGTAACATTTTCCAGAGTGCCTGAAGCTGCCAAGATGTTAGCATGCAGCTTTAGGGAGAGGAGGCAGTGGGGAGAGCCTGGAATGAGGTTGGGGAGTTTGAACTCTGCAGTCACATCCTTATTATGGCTGTTCCTTGTGGCTGTGCCTGCTGTGTAGCATTCATAGTCAGTGATGACGGAAGATGTGCGGGCACTTACCTGGAGATGAGGGAGGCTGCTGGCTGCTGGAGTGGTCAGTGTAAGGTAGAAAGCTGAGCTTCTGTGGAAGTAGCCCTGGATGCAGGAGAAGCATTCAGACTGTTGAAGAGGGAACAGAGTTTAATGAAAAATGGATTTGAGGACTCATTCACTGGCTGTTGTATTTGGAGGTGGTGTTACCTGTGTCCACAGAGACAGATCTTCCAGCCTTTGCAGAAGTTGAGTACTCAAGGGTAGACTTTTTAGTTCCAAAATATGTGGATCCTTTGAAAGGATAGTGTAATAAATCTTTAAAATTCATTGAAGGGCTCTACTGCATTGGGAAAAGTGACCCCTGTGTTTCCAGATCGGGGGTGCTGGATTGGGGCAGGTGCCACAGAATATGGTACCTTGCTTTGTGTGACAGTTTTCCAGGACTTTAATGGGAAATTCGTCTCCTGCAATCAGCCTAATGTGGTGAGACACTCGTACTTTCACAAAAATAAATTGTCTCTGCTTAGGACAGTCCTGGAGCTGCAGTGTCATGAACCAGCATTCATGTCTTTGCTTTCCTGGTGTAACATCTTTGATGCAATTGAGTTCTTGTAAAATTATAAATTATATATAGGGAGAGCATATGTAGTTTTGCACTTTTGTCAAAGATATTGCTCCCCACAAGTTCCTGTAATGAAACTCTCATGGAGTGTGAAATGAACAGTTAAACACTGAGTGTGTCTAGAAAGATTCCCATGAAGAGGGGAAGAAAGGGCTTGGGAGAGGGCCACATTGACAGCTCTGGAAGTTAAGAGCCCTTCCTTTGTCACCAGAGCAGCTACAGAGTTGTGTCAAGCTGTCAAACACACTTCTGAAATGTACATCCTGGGAGCTTAATACTTAATACATGCTCTGTTAGTTAGAGATTGATAAAGGGTGGTTGAGAAGGAGGTGGGTTTTTTTGGGTTGCCCATTCTACCTTGACTTGACATACTTTTGGAGTGTAAAAATAAATCCATCTCCATTCTCCTCTGACAATACCACCAGGAATACCTGTGTGAGAAAGGATATTTTGCTTGGATATTCTTTCTAAGGGCTTTTATGCTGCAATTGTCATCTACACAAATCAGATTGATTTATCAAGGGATAAATCTCTACCCTGCTAATGTGGGTCTTACATGAATTACAGCATTGTATTTAATGGTAAATCTCACAAGAGTTGATGTCTGTAATTCAGGCTAAGTGGGATCTAAAATATTATCGTAAGTTATCCTTTAATGGAATAGTAGCAGTGTAGCTTGCCCAAGGTTTATTTTAAGTATACAGGCCATTAATAGGGGCACTCACAGATAATCTGTGATGACTCAGTTACAATACAGATGGCCCATAGGTTTTAATAATGAGAAGACACGATATTCTTCCAGAGCCATCTTTTTCCCTCAACCTGCCACCAGCTGCAATGCACGCTTAAGAAATACACTGCAGTGCTCATTCCTATGCTGAGATGCATTTTGCTCGGGAGATCCTGAGGATATAGCCATATTCAGAACCCTTTATGAACAAGATTTCTCTTTGTGGCTAAAAAAATGTGTGCAACAACCTAAAGTCTCTTTTCAGTGTTCAAAATACTCAGGATATTTTGAAGTGCTAATGTAGACACATTTAACTTGAACCAGCAGTGTTAGGAGTGTGCTGTGAAACTAACAGCAGAATATGGGTTATGCAGGAGAAGACAGGTTATCCCAGCAGATGTTGAAGCAAGCAGTGTCTTGTCAGCTTAAAGAGACTCTCTGAAGTGTCATACCTGGTGATGCTGGCAGTCAACTGCAATGCAAAATAGTGTTTCAAAGGGTCTGGTAGGGATATTCCAGAGAAAAGGAGGGAGAGACTTGTTTCCTGATCTGCTGGTGCTATTCCCACGTGTGCAGAATGCCTAGACAACTCATAGATCTGGTTAAAGATAGATCTGGGAATATCAGGGGCATTCATGCCCAATGATGTTGTGCGTGCATGTTTTAGGCTGATTTCTTTGTGATGAATTTTGTAATTACACAGCTCTTTGCTTTTACTTACTCTTGTTTTCTTCTCATTCCTTTTAAACTAAGGCTTATTTGCAAATTTAGGTCACTGTATGTTCCTGTGTACCTGGAAGAATGGGCTGCTTTCACACAGATAGGGCATTCCTAGCTGCTATGGATACAGACTGTGTCTGTGTATGAGGTAGTTATTTTGCAATGTGTTTTGAGTTCAAGTAACCTGGATATGTCTGTTGACAAGGAGGTACGTGTAGGCTGTCCCAGACTGCAGGAATTTTGCTAAGAGAAACCACAATTTTGAGTCTGAGCTGCTGCATTCAGTGGTGTTTGTGTCTTTAAAGTTGGATTATCAGTAAAGTCATCACTGCTCATTCTTCACAGCTGCCTCTTGATCCCAGGACTTGACATATGTGTACTCTTGTACTGCCACAGGCCTGTGTAGTGCTTAATGCCTCTGCTGCGTTCTATTTGTGAGAATAGCATACAAATATGTAGATGCTGCTGTTTATATGCAATTATTTTAATTTCTACATGTACCTTTTTCTTTTATAATAGAGGTGTAGGCCAGCTTACTCTGGTCCAGTAAAGATTTTGACTAATTTCAGTGCTGTGTAATGTTGTTGCTCTGTGGCTGTTCCCCTGCCTTTCCTAATGGCTCTTCTACTGCACATTATCCAGGTCCAGAGCTGCCTTTGCATGAGTTAACCATTTTCCTTTGCTGTAATTTGCATTTCATGAAGGTGCAGAGTGGCCGACACAGATCATCGCCCCAGATCAGCACCATACCTGTAACTTTGATTTAGTCATGTTACAGATTTGAAGCCTTGACCTCCTTTGAGTGGTTTCTTCTTTGATAGCCCATCTCTTGTGCCCTCTTACAGCCTTTAGAAATTGAGGTAGAACTGAGGGACAGAAGAGGTTGTTTTTGTTGTCTCAGTTGTTCAGAGTTGGGTCACTAGTGTGTTTAGATCAGATGCTCATAAACCAGTTAATTCTAATCTCAGGTCCAGGAGACTCTTAACGGAAAGTGAAGAGCCTAGGAGTTGTCTCCCAAGTAATCAGTCCTGCCCGTGACTTTTGTCATGCCGAGGCATTCCGAAGTTAGGTATGATCTTTTTTTCTTCCTGCCTCTTACCGAGTGCTTTTTTTGGCAGCATCCTTGGCCCCATGTGAAGTACATGCTTTACTTCCATTTTGTAGGTCACAATATTTTCTTTAAATTGAATAAAGAGATTTGACATGTGAAGAGGGTCCAGGGGGACCCAAGAATGGGGTGCAAAAGCTGAATGCAAAAAGCGCATTCCTCATGGAAGCTGCAGAGGTAAGTTGGTGTGCTTGCTGGGCTCTTGAAACGTTAAAAAAAAAAAAAAAAAAATTCTGAATTAGGAGCTTCTCTCCTCCCTCTGCTATCTTGGGAAGGGAAAGAGAGATACAGGGCAGGGCATGGTAATATATGCCCCTAGTATATAAACTTAGAAAAATCTAGATTAGACCTTGGATCCATCCAGATACTTGTGCTGCATGTCTTTGCTGTGTCTTGCTCCAGCTGCGACTGCATTGGCTCGGTAGCAGGGGAGGAGGTGTCTGTGGCAGAGCAGAACAGCTTTTGTTGAGTGCTCTTTTTTAGATGTTAGATGCCCTCATTAGAGGGCAGCAGCAGAACTCTCTATTTTTTTCTAGGTCAGTTCTATATTTTTGAATGATATCTTTCTGCTCCATAGGAAATACAAACAAGATTTTCCAGTTCTTCCTTCACTTTTTCTTAGTGCATGAAGTGCAGAAAACAGCAACATTCATATAAAAACTTCATTCAGTATAAATGAGCTTAAAGCAATAACAGTAAAAACTTGCTGCTTGGAAGTGTCACAAACTCAAAGGAGATGCAGCTTCTCTTCAGGATTGAACCCTCAACAGCTAGCACCATATGTGAAAAAGCATCCAAAGGAACATTTCGCAGCTAGCTAACTTTATTTTTTCCCCTCAGCCTAATTCTTCTTTGACCTATATGTCCATATGCATCTATCGATTGTGTGCTCTACCCCAGCTGTCACCACTGTCTTTTTGTGCTCGAAGAAAACACTGAAGAACCAGCCTCCTTTTTAGATATGAAAGTAATCTTTAAATGAGATCTTCTAGTACCCCTTCCCCCACACCCATTCTCCATAATATAAATACTGTAAGTAATTGTGGCATAGCCTTTAAAGGCTAAGGGAGGCTTGGATTTGGAGCCCAACATCACAATACTTAATACATTATTTATTATGTAACACTCACAGGAGAAGCCTGTAGTGCTGCTTGGCTTTGCAGCTAGTGTATTTCTGGCTTAGGAAAAAGCTGTGCAGAAATTCTAGCCAGGCATGAGCATTTCAGTGCACGTTTTTATTTGTTAGCAATATTTTGCATACTGTTGACCTCTCCAAGGGGATGTGAGTTAGTCCAAGGCAGCTGGAATAGTAGGAAAACTCAATATTTCAGTTTTAGCAGCATCAGCCATTGCTTTTTGACAGATGGCTCTGATTTTGCAAGGTCCTCAGAAACAAACTGCATTAACAAGAAGAGAATGAATATTTCAAAAGATGTACAGATTGTATATTCAGAACCTTTGCAGAATCTTCCTTCTTTCTGAAACTTCATGGTCTAGGATGGTGGATCATGTTGGAGGGTTGGCTGTGGAGCAAATATCCATGTTTTGCTCCTGAAGTGTGTTGGATACTTTTGTGTATTGCATGTTTTCAGTTCCCCGCTCTCCCCAGCCCTCGAGGCATTTTGCCAGATACTGCGTTGTGGTACTCAGGACTTGGTAGGTGCTGCCACATGGATCAGGGGAGCTCTAGCACAGCAGGGTGTGTGTAGCTGCTTTGTTCATCCTGTGGATTTTTTTTTTTTTTTTTAGGGTGGTAGTATCCAAGTCCACAAATGTCAGAAGTGGAAGCCTTTATGAGACTGGCAAGTGTTTGTTCCTGATGTGGTAGCTTGGATCAGTTGCACCTCCTGAAGACTCCCTGTTTCCTTTTCACTCTTTGGGTTGCACTGAGAAGTTGGTATTTCTTCCTGTCTCTTAGTTGTGACCCTTTAGTGATTGGAGGACTAGCAGGTAATTTCTTACCAGGGAACAAAAGTGGAACAGCACCAGAAAAATGTGACATAGCACTTAGCAGCTCGTAGTGCATTAGGTAAAAATTAATATACTGTCAATGGGATTAAAAAGTTTAAACGCAGTCTAAAATCAAGTGAAGATACACTAGTGATGGCTCTGTAGAAGTGTTGCATATGGATCTAAACCCATTTGACTGTTTGGTCCTTATTATTCGCAATGAGCGGACACAAGGATTGTTCTAGCATCCTTTTCCCCAAGCAGAAATTCTCTTCTGGCCAGTGTTTTCAGTGTAATATGGAGAGGTTTTCTGCTGGCCCATTTTTTTTTCAGATGGAAAGGTCTATCTCTTCTGAACTAATCAGATATATTCTGGGAGGGGCAGGATGGTAGGGAGAGAGAACGGAGGAGTTCTCAGCAGGTACGCTTCAAGGCATGGTGACCTAAAGATCTTAAGATGATCATTAAGGAAAGGGGGTCCAGTGTGGTTTGTCGTATTTGGTGTTTCTTTTTCAAGGATTACTTTCATTATAGGAGTAACTCCAGGTGATGAAATATTACTGGTTGATTGGCATCTGCCAGATACCCTGAATGCTTTATAAGGGACGAAGTTACCCTGTTAGAGAGGAGGATGTTGAATAGCAGAGAAATGAAGTGGTTTCCTGAAGCTCCTGGAGCTGGCAGATCTCAGGATGCTCTGTTTTGGTGTTGCACTCTTAGATCTGTGAAGATCAAGGCAGTGCCAGTTGTCTGGCAGCTCTGAAAACCGCTGGTGCGTCAGATAAGCATCTCCTGTGTTTTGGTCCTTCTTCCCCAACCACACACACACTTTCGTTTAATAACATGGATGTTTCTGCAGCAGTGTTCAGCTGGCGGCCACTGATCCTCTCAGCACAGGTAGGCGGAACAGTGGTGAGAGCTGCCGTGGAGCGGACCACTTCCTGAAGCCTGTTTTTCTCAGTGCGCTGCTGGCAGAGGTGCAGGGAGTGTTGGTGTGTGAAGTGGTGGATCCCTTTCTTTTTTTAAAAAAAATCCTTCTTTTAAAATAGATCTGGTGTGAGAGGACATCATTTCCAGAATGGTGACTGATCCTGTCTTACAAACCCCAAGTTAATGGGAAGGGAGCAGGTGGTGGTGTGGAAAGAAAAAGAGATTCTGCCTCTCCTAGAAACGAGTTTATTTTTCGCATAAAAGTTTCATCTCCGTTTCGGTGAGCCAAACAGGCATATTTGAGCTGAGTGGCTTGCTCTAATTTAAGACCTGTTTGAAAAAAAAGTAAATTGTCTTGTGTGAGAATTGTTATGGGAAAGATGAAGAGTCCTCGACAGGGTCATAAAGTCCAGCTTTTGGCAGGAGATGAAGAATCCTGCAAGAGTGGTGTAATGATGTCATGATCACAATGGCTTGTCTAAGGGCTTGATAAAGCTGTAGGATGATGCCCATGTTTTTCTTGGAGCCAGGTAGGAGAGAGAAGTGCGAGGGAGAATAAAGAACTGTCCAGACTGGAAGACGTTCTGAGGCTCCGGCATGTTACGTAAGATGGCAGAGGCAGTGAGCGTCCTGAAACCTCCGGGCGTTTGAGAGCTCAAAATTGTTTGCTCGAGCAGAAGAATAGTTGAGATGGAACAAAAACAGCAGCAGCCAGAGGTGGTGCCTGGCAAAATTGGTAAAGCAGAATTTAGACTAGTCCCACCTACAGGACAGCCGGGGTACCAGTGAGAAAGTAGAGAGGCTTGGTGTGAGCTTGGGCACCTCCTGGGATGAGTGTTTTCATAATGAATTCCAGTTTACCCAGGTGAGGATGGTATGGATTAGTCTTGCCAGGGTGTGTATTCATCAAAACCAAAATAGAAGTTAATTTACTGTGTCTCTTCTAAATACTAGAATTCAGAAATTCAGAATACAAGAACAGCTTTTCAAGGTTAAAGGTACATTATGGTGATCTTAATACCATTGTTGGATTACCTTTGCCTGTGCTTTAGGGACATCTGCTTGACATACCGAATCTTTATCTGATGGGGAAGCTTTTACTGCATGCTGCTAATCAGTTCTCTTGGGCTGCACAGAAAAAGGCACTGTGGTTCTGGCCTGGATACAACTTACCTGCTCCTTCAGCAGGGTCTACCCAGGGAAGATACACAGATACAGCAGACATTAATCTGGAATAGATGCTTTGAAACTGGGATTGAGCTGCCTCCTGACCCCATTGCAGACCATCTCACTAGCTTGGGTTCCTCATTTTTGTGCTTCTGCAGGCCTTTTGGTGTTTAATGCCTTTTGTTTGAATGCTTTCCAGTTTTTAAGATCTGTTGTACGTCCTCCACCAAGAAAGGAGGGGAAGAAGGGGCCATGCAGCTTGAGCTGTGCAGTGTGTCCCCACTGCTGCCTGTCACTGCTGCTGCCTGACTGCACCTTGGCAAAGCCCAGTGATGAATTAGGAGCTGGAGGCCAACTCAGTGCCTGTGACAAACAATTTATGAAGCTTTCCCAGGTGCTTCCACCCGCCTTCATATTTATGTCAGTGTTTCAGTCCACGGGCAGCAGCTTCTAAAGCCACTTATCATGCAAGCAGGGTTATAGCTGCCAGATCAAAATGTGATCAGGATCTGGCTAATGAATCTTAGGCTATGTAAATCATGAAAATACCCAGAGATCACGTGGGCTGATTTTTCCACGCCTAGGGGTCAAAATCCTCGTGTATATGTTGCCTAAGCAGACAGGCAGGCAGGAGACGCTAAAATGGTAAAAACTAATGTAGGTGATATGGTTGCCTTCCTAGTCCCTTGGAGCTCTCAAACTGTTAGATGTTTGGGTGTCCTGGTGTGCAGGCGCTCAGAGCTGCAGATGGCTGGATTAACTCTTGACGTATGGTTGTGCAATAGATAGGCCAGTGTGCGGAGGGGGAGCGCAGCACACTAATCTACAACAAAGACTTAAAAATCAAGGGTAAGCTCTGACATGTGATTACTTTTTTCATTTCCCTGTTGATGCATGGAGAGTTAGTAGTGGAAAAAAAAATACACCCATAATACAGGGAGCCTAAGACCAGACATGTTGAGGAATCCAAGGAAATCTGCCAGGAAAGTAGAATTAATCAACAGTTAAAATAACCTAGTGGAAATTTTACTGTGATCCTAAGGAGCTCTGAGTAAGTTTGAGTAATTACTTAATGAAAATTTGGATGGGAGAAGTAAGGAAAAATCACTGGAAACTGCTGCTTCTTTAATTCCGATGGGCTTTCAGCACTGTCTGAGTGCATGTGGCTGTAAATGTGCAGAGGGTGATTTTGGGGACTGCTGAACATCTTTAGCACAGGGATGGGAAAAGCACACGTGCTTTGATCATCTCGAAGAGAAAAGCTATTAGCCAGCCTGGAGATGTAAACTTGTAACAGTGTTTGCAATCAAACGCAGTCCTTTCTCAGCCTTCAGATTAATCTGGAGATCAGTTTTTCAGCACTGATGTTAAAGGCATGGAATATGAGCAGTGATTTAAATGGGCTAGGGCTGTTTTTTCCTGTCTGGACATAGAGGAGCTGGTGAAGTTTTATAAAGTCTTAACTGTTGTGAACAGAGGTACACCAGGCTTTTCCAATGAGATAACCAGAATAACTCAAGTCCAGTTTTAAGAGGCTGGGTCCAGTATGGGCCAAGATCTTTCAGATTAAGGATCTCTAAAACTCCTTTTTGCAAATTTCTGGTGTACAGTGGGATCTCAAAGCAACTGTTCAAATTCCTCCAGAAAAAATACGTTAGTGTCCTAAAGAGGTTCTCTGTAAACTTAGACATTGATAGTTGGCCCTGTTGGAAATGTGTATGTGCCTTTGGTTAGGCCTGGCATGTTGTTATCCAAATGGTGCTATCTGCAAGCGGTAGAACTGGATACCAGGGTTCAAACTGAAGCCCTTGAAGAGCCCTTACATTGAAGTTGCATTTGAGGCTTCTTTCTTCCCTTTCATCCATAGAGATTTTATGGCTGAAAATTGTTAGATTTTTGCCAGTCGCTTCTGCAGGAATTTATATGTGCTGTTTCTGGGCTTCCTGATGGACTTCTCATCTTTCATGGAATTAATTAATGAAGGAGAAAGAACAGGAGACGTTTGTCTCCCAAGTGTGATAGGGGTCTGCTGACAGTGCTGTCTTAGCTGAAGTACAGAAGAGGTAACTTGCTCGTGCACACTTTTAGTTAAGCCTTGAGGAATTCAACTACATCTGCTGCATGCTTCTTGCTGAAAGGGGTTTTGAAGGGGTTTTGTCTGGAAAATGAGGCCTATGGCCAAGATTGGGAAAGTCAGCTACTGTAGCACCAGGGAGGAGAGGAGAGATTGCATTTAAACAAGCAGAACATATAGGGGACGGTAGAAATGCTGATGCTGCCAGCTGGACAAAAGGGTGTCTTGAACCCAAGTTGCTGAGACACAACTGTTTGTTTCACTTGAACGGGGCAGAGATGGATGGGCTGGATTAACCACCGTGGTGCTGAAGCCAAAAACTACTCTCTATTATTCAAGCACTTCCCTAATGAAAATAAGACGGGGCAAGCCATTTTTTTCTCTTTATTGTTTAGTCTTGCCCAGGATCAGACACTGGAGCTTCCTTCCAACTTGTACAAAAGGGTCTTGAACTTTCTTCCTGCCCGTCTTTCTGTGCGGATGATCTGGCTGGTTAACTTCAGAAGCTGGCTCTTCCTGGAGCCTACTGTACTGTGTTGCTTAGTCTCTTCCCAGAATCAAACTGGAGGTAGGAAATGCCCTTCAGCTTCCCTGTTTCCACAGTCATGTTCTCTGCTAGCTTTAACAATCACAAAGTCCTGACTGGTTATCCCAGTTCTACCTAGGATTATGTGGGACTAGATCTTTAACCTGTTCTACACAAGGGACTGATTGAAGGAATAAAAAGCTGCCTAAAGTAGCTAACTCAGCAGTTGTCCATGTGATTGCTCTGGTAAACACAGTTGTGACACTCAGTCTCTGCCCATTGCAAAGTCTTGCCTTTATTTTGCATTTATTCTGCACTCTGTGCCTGTGACACTTTCTGAATTTACTCTGCAAAGATGGCAGAAAGCCCTTTTATAGGACAATGATGTCCCTAGGAGGAGAGGAGGGGCTCTTGTGCCAGGAGAGACTGAGCTCCTCAGCTGCCACTCGGGTAATCAGTGGGAGAAGAGGAAAGGGAGTTGACCCTATAGCAATGTTTGTCATAATTGTTCAACAGATAGATGTTCTGGGACATATGACCTGGCTTTGCCCTCCAAAAATCTTTGTTCAGATCTTGCATCCAAATATTCCTGTTAGGACTCCTGCCAGCTGCTCCCCTATCCTTAACTGCCCCATCTTCTCCCAGGATTATTCTTCCGGAGTCAGGACCAGGAAAGGTGAAACCAGTGTCATGTCAGGTCCTGCCACATCTCTCTCTGGTAACCCCTCTGGTTACCCCCCCCAGTAACCTGCTTTGTCCTGTGCCATATGTCGTCTTGTTCCCTGCTGAAGCTGCACAGCCTGTGTGGCTGTTCTTCTGATTTGACTCTCTGGAAGAGGCAGAGCACAGATGAAGAACCCGTAGCCAGAAACATTAAGGGGAAAAAAGGGAGATTGGAGAGGAAGGAGATTTTTTTCAAACCATGATGGTATTAAAGCAGGTCAAAAGCAGCTGGTTTGATGCTGAGGCCCTGAGGTGCTTCTGCAGCTACTTCTATTCTGTAATTTCAAGCTGCTGCTGGCAGTAATTGCTGCTGCTGTGTTCGATCAGGAGCATCCTTTCTTCACCTCTGTGCTCAGTGGAAAGGAGCTCACATTTCTACAGCTCCTTTGGGCAGAGGAAGTGGGGATCCTTGAACAGTTTTGTGGGTCACTTGTCGTCAGTGATGCAGAGGCTGGGCATGGTCTGAACAAGTCAGGGCTCTTGGCCCTTTGAAAGCTTGGTGATACACTTTCATTGCCTTTTTTTTTTTTTTTTTTTTTCATTTGACTCTCCCAATCCTTACATTGGAAGAGATAAAGAACTGTCTCCTGCTTGCCTTTTCCATGCAACCTAATTTAGCAGGTCGTAGTGCTGTGGGTCTGTGTGATGGGGCTTCTTCCCCAAAAAGCAGTCGAGATTAGGCAGTAATGGCTGGCTTTGCAGAAGGATTATTTCCTCAAGCAGCTCTATCAGACTTGTATTGAAAAGGCATCTCAATGAATCATGTATCGTGTATTCTTGTACTGCAACTGGGCACTTATGGCCTCCAGGGCCTAACAACTATTATGAAAAGCAAACTAATGAGCTCAAGCAGTGAAAAACTGTAGATCCTGCCAGTGCCAAATCCTTGGAGCCCTCTCTTCCTCCAGCCACAAGAATTTCTGTAGATACTCTCTCTCTTTGCTTGGGAACCTATTTGAGGAGGGTAGAAATCTCTTGTGCAAAGTCAAGTTGGACTGGAATAAAGACAAAAATTGGCCTAGAAAAGTGCTGCTATTGATCTTTTTTTAACATTGGTATAAAATAGACTGTGGAAGCTTTAGACCTCTGGGGTGAAGTCTGAAAGAGCAATTCAGTTGTCTCAGCCTGCACTGCTGAAAAATAGCAGGCTCTCTCCCTCCTTGCTCTCACCGCGTGGTCTCCCTGGTCCTGCTGCCGACTTGATTCACATCAGATCCCTAAGACAGCAGAAGATTAGGGGGAAGTGTGTCAGATTTTTTTTCTGCTGCAGGTGCATGCCAGAGGTAGGTTAGAGGGGTGGGAGTGGCTAAGAATTCTGCCCTGCCATTGCAACCCCAAGCGTTTGGATAGGCTAAACCCCCATCTGCCTGCACCCTGAGCTGCTGTCTCCTGGCACCCGCCTACTCTTGTATCTGTGCCAAGTTTCCAAATGTCATGTGTTGACAGCGCGCCGGTACCGATACCCCTGCACATCGCATGTCGATCTTTCCAGAGGAAACAGCCCCATCTCTTTGTCATTGATCGAGCAATTGATTGATTTTTTTCTCCCCCCTGCTACTTCCATTAGAGACAAGCAATACAATATTCCATTCACTATTTCCTAAAGCAATTCACTGCCTTCCAGACCTCTCCCCAAATTAGTACCCAGCTTTCAGCCTTACAGCAAGAAGAATGTACAGGATGGGTGTTTCTTCTTTTATTTGTAGACTTGGACTCTTAGCAGAAGGTCACACTGAAGACATTTATCTCTTCCATTTCTCTCCATGCGTTGAAAGTAAGTTACTCAGATACTCAAACTGAATGTGAGGCCTCTGAGCTTCATGCAAATGCAACTGGTCTCGCTGTACCAATCCGTGCTTACTGTTTGATAGATGCAATTCTGTTAATGGTAGGTAGGCATTGGCATATAGACACCTCAAAATGGTATGCTGCAAACATTACTTGTCCAAGCATGTAGTGGAAAATGCTGCCAGTGTGCCAAAAAATTGGATTTACTGAACAGAGTTTATTAAATTAAGTCAAGCCTCTTTCTGTAGTGTTTAAATCTGGCAGATGCTGCTGATTGCATACCTGAGGTGTGGCTAGCTCCACTTCAGGCTTGCTGGCTGTTGCCTGATGTGTTTTTCTGGGGCAAAGATTTTGGTAGAAGCCCATGCTGATAAGCACTTAAGGATTACTTTTGCTCAGTAAAACCCTTTGGAGTGGGAAAGCAGTGGAGTTAAACTCCAGTTTCCTCATCACTCGTCTGTCACTACGCTCTGAACTTTTTGATAGATGGAGCAAGAGGCTGTAAGGACCATGGAGAGAAGATGCTCTTTCCTGCAGCTCAGCAGTCTCCTCTCCCTTTTGAGAAAGCAAACCTGGTAAAAAGTCACCCAGAGATAGATACCGTGCCGATATTAAAGGAACAATTTGGTTACGGCCACCTAACAGATACCTTAAGGCTCAGTTGCAATGTGTAGGGCACATTTATACTTCTATGCAACTGGAAGGGAATGTAGGTTTTATATGGGATTTTTATGAACACCCCAAGGAGCATCAGAGAAATTGTCAGCTAAGAAGAACACCTGTGTGGATTTTGAAGTTTCCCTAAGATTTCTCCTGGCTTTTTCCCCAAATGTGCTTTCTGTGTTGCTTACTGAAACAGAGAGCTTAACTAGATACTTGCATTTCTGGATGTGTGAGTGCCTCAGAAATAAACTTTAGGCAGCCTGCCCCTACTTCTGGCAAGCTCGAGTCTGTAGTCCTCCTTGCTACTGGAAAAGTGACTGGCCCTGGAAAGAACTGGGATGCAGAGATCAGGCTTGGATGTTAACTTTGGAAGGCATTTCTGTCTCTGAAATAATAAACAGATTTTTTTTTTCTACAAATAACTGGTAGGTGTGAGCAGTTATTTCTGAAAAGTAAATGTGTGAGGAAGTGCCTGGTGTCTCTAAAGCAGAACTATGCTAGAGACTGAGGAAATAATACGCAGTGGGGGGAAAAAAACTTCTCTCCCAGCTCGTCCCTGCCACCTTTTTTTTCCATCTAGGCTTATTCCTTAACCACCAAAGAAAGGACAGGATTAAGTTTCTCTGATTTGTGCCCCATGGGGAAGAAAAGGCTGAGCAGATGGCCTCTTGAAGTCACAGGGCTGGGGACTGAAACGGTCCTTCTGTCTCCTTGAAAGCATCTTCTGTCTGTCTGCCCAGATGGATTTTCTGTGTGTTGACTTTGCTGTGATATCAGCTGCCTAGGAGCCGTGGGCCTGTGTGTCAGAATGCAGACTTTACTGTACATTTAATGGTATCTTGTAGATGGCTACGTGCATCAATACCCATTTTCCTTTCCTTTCACTAGCTGACCTTGCTTTTCTCCCCCTTCTGTGGACAGGAGTGCTGATCTCTCCTTCCTGCTGTTTGAATCTATAATTTCAGGCAGTTTTGATGTTCTTCTCTTGACCTTCACAGCTCAGTCTTGCTGCTGTCTTCCCTGTGGAAAACATCTGTGATATGATATGATCTCTCTCCTCTCTCTGTGCTGCAGACTCCTGCATGAGCTCCAGTTATTGCTGTGCTTGTGAGCTGTTTTTTGTTTGGTTTGGCTTTTGTACCCTGAAGTTATGTGTCTGCTCAATTCATTGCCACCCAAGATAGTTGTATTGCCTGGAAATATAATGAAGTTATTGATCTCTGTGCAAAGCAGGCAAGTTAGTGTATTATATACCACAGTGTGTCATTCCAGTTATGTTTGGTACCTACCAGTTCAGGCAAAGGGAGAAATCTATGCATAGATGGCCTGGTTTTTCTTTACCCTTGTCTTTTTAATAGTTAAATCCCATGGTCAGGGGTAGCCTGGGCATTGCTAGTTTGCTGGTGCTGTCGTTTCTGGCGTGCTCTAGCTGGTTATTTGATCTCTGCTGGTTATAAATTGCCAGGAGATGCCCTTCTGCTACCTCTGTGGTTATTGTGAAGTTTGCTGGAAGCCAGGTTTCAGCGCGTTCTGTTAAGTTATAGGCTTCTGGTGGCTTCCTGGAAAATGGCACCTCCTCCCACATTCAAGTAGAGCTGAGTATGTCACTGACCCGATACAGGAGCTGGGTAGTAGTTTGTTTGGCTCTTCATCTGCCAATTCTGCATGTCATGGAGGGTGCTAATACATGGAACTTGTCCTCTGGGCTCCCTGGTGGTCTCCTCTCTGGTCAGGCCTACAGGAATACTGCAGAGAGTTCTTGTGGGTTCTCTGCTCAGATGGAAAATCAGTGTTTCTTTGCTGTGAAGTCTTGGTACTGATTCACCTAGATGCTGTCCATTGGAAAGCCTCAAAACGAGACTTACTGTGTCCTTGCTGGCTTGCCAAGTGCTGCTCAAGAGTGTGATACCATCACGCAGCCTGACCTCAGGCGAAAGTGCAGGGGTTTCCCTTCCCTGTCCCTCTTGCTGTGTCGCTCGAGTGCTGGTCATGAGCTAAACCATTTTGTTCAAAAGGTTTTAAGATGCTGAGTATTTAAATGTTAGATTATGCAAGTATGTGACTGTCCAAACCAGCTGTTACCATACCAAGTGATGGTCACCTCTGAAGACATTTAGATACTAAAACATCTACTGCTGCATCTCCAGAGTACTTCCAGAGGGAGTATCCATTTTTTATGAGATTGGAGGATCCAAATGGGCCTGCTTTTTTTTTTTTTTTTTGAAATTGTGTCATTTTGCAACATCATGTTTTCAAAGTGAATGTGTTGAAATAAAAAAGCATCAAAATGTGGGTTTTTTTTTTTTCAGATAGTTTTATGATCTTCATTTATGTTCCCTTGAATACTGAACCTGTTTTGATTTGGGATATGCTGAAGCTCCTCAATTAGCAGGTATTTTAGCAAAAATAACAAGGTGGCTGAATGAAGAGAACACAGTGCTCTAGAGGTCAGTCCAAGGGCTTGCTGCCTTAGAAAAAATGCTACCGACTAGCTGCAAATTTGCGTGACCCATGGGTGCCAGCCCACTGTCACTGCTGTTCTGTGGCACTTTTAAATGCATAGCTTGTTGTGGCAGCCTTAGTTTACTGTGCAGTTCTCTAACAAATTAGCTGTATAGGAGGGCACCCTTGTTTTACTGTGCAATTCTCTAATAAATTAGCTGTACAGGACGGATGGAACAGGACTTTAGGCCCTCAGGAGACTCAAGCTGTGTGTTACCGGAGAAACAGCATCTCTTGTACAGCATGCTATGTACATTTACATAGGACAGGTTGGAGGGAGGGCTAGAGGTGCAGCCTCATCATGATTTTTATAGAACATTTAGCTTTGTGGCTTATTTGTGCTTCATCTTTCCACAGCTCTATCTGCTGGGTAGAGCACGCTGATGCTTTCTTTCGGCAGGACTGGAATAGCAGAACTGTGTGATTCTTGGCATTTTTTTTTTCTCCATTCCCCTCTGAGAAAAAGATGAGCTGCAGCTCTCTAATGGTTTCTTTCCCATGACTTCCCATCAGGCGAGCCAGAGGTTCTTGCAGGAACTTGTTTCACTGAGTCACACTGTGCGAACGCTGTCCAGTCCGAGGTGCATTAAAGAACACTGCAAAAAGCAACTTTGTGTCTCCTGTGTTTCCCATGTTCTACCAGTGAAGGGAGGAAGGAAGAGGGGGGGAAAAAAAAAAAAAAAAAAAAAAAAAAAGAAAAATTAAAGAATATTGAGGGAAAGAGGGAGAAAGTGAAAGAAAGAGGGAGAAAGTGAGGGAGAAGTATGGAGCTCCAGATGTGACACATTGTAGCATCTGTTGTAATTGCTGAATAGCAGGAAAGGACTTTGCAGCTCCTTCTACGGATTTTCTCACAAACCCTTTCTTGGTTGGTCTGCTTTCAGTGCTACCATGGCAGCTGAAAGTTAAATATTTGTCTCATCTGCTTGGGAAGTTTAATTCCATCTACTTTTACTGTTTCTGGACATCTTTAAATGCCTTTTATACCCCTCTTCCCAATATGTTTCTTCCCTCTTTTAACAACATCTTTTAGCATTGAGAGCAATGAGACTCTGTACTGTATATTTTCAGAACTCTGCCTCAATACCTTTGGGTAAAACACACTTATAAAGAACATAAGAATGTGTTTATAAGTGTGAGAAGACACCGTGTGGGTGCATATCTAAATCTCTCATGCTCAAACTGCACAAGTTACAAAACTGTCTGAGAGAAGAGTAGATTCAACTGCATCAAGCTGTTAAAACAGTAAAATCCGTGTTTTGGTTAAAAACAGAAGTCTCTTGTCTGCTTTGCCATCAAAGGAACCTTCAGAAATTGTGGAGCAAACTGGAGAAACTCAGAGGGGAAACTTGACTGTTGTCAAACTTAGAGAAGGAGTTTGAGACAGCTTGGTAGGGTCACCACGAAATCTGTGCATTGAGACTACAGTTAAGAATACAGCTGAACAGAACTCGCCTCTCTAAGGAGCTGAAGAGCATTAAATGGAGTGATAAATTTGGGGGGAAAAATTGCCAGGTCCCAAAACAGATGTAAGAGAGGTAATAGGAGCCAGAGACTGGAAATGGAAAACAACTGAAACTAGTCACAAAGTGAGATAACTTATCAAAGGAGCAGGCTCTACAGGAAATAGTAACTCTCCTGGGGAAAATTTTAGATGGTCTTTGTGAAGTGGGTACTGTTACAAAAAGCTCAGCATGAGGGTGAAAATAAGAAATTGTACTACGAAAGTGTGTATATTTTTTTCTTCTGTTCTAAATCTAATTATTTTAGATTTTTTTTTTTTCACACAGAAAAATGGACTCTGTGTGTGAAACTCCTGAGCACTTTCCTCTGTATGTGGAGTGTTACCTCTACCAATTGTTGCCTCTATTTCCTCTACTGTTTCAAGAATTTGACACAGAATATGGGGAGGGAATGGAAAATAACCCTTTTGATTCTAGTAGGACATTCTGCCTTTTGGGAGAACATGGAGAGTTGAGATCCCTCCATTATGCAGCTTTGACCAGGCAGGTCCAGAAGCCCATTAGTGCTCTCTGGTACCGGACTTCTCCCCCACAGCCTGCTGCTTCGCTTGTGTTGGCATCTTCAGAGCAAAGAAAGCTCATGTGTCCGTGAGGAAAAAGGTTTTGTGCCTCCTGGGTCAAGCAACATCTTGAATCTTTGGACGTAGTGGGGATTTTTGTCTTGTTATCCTGTGGAGCCATGCATGGGGTAGCAATGGAGCATTGCTCATCTCTAGGTGGTCTGGCCATTTTGGCTAGTGATGACCTTGTAGTGAATTCATGTCTGCTCATTTCCAGGTTTTGAAGTGATATTTAATAATGAAGAGCTGAAGATGAAGTTTTAAACAATTATGGGCAAGAATGTCAATGCTCAGATTCAAAGCTTGGGTAATGACCACATAGCTAAGCAGGAGCATTTGGTCATGAGTTGGGGGCTTTATCTGGGTGAGGATGAAATATAGCAGCATTTATGTGAACAGAAGTATCGAGTACTCAACTCTGAAATCCCAGGTAAGATAGCAAGAGCCTTTTCAGATCTGTTTCTTTGAAGATTTAACACTACAGAATGTTATTGAACTCTTGATTTCCTCAGACTTTTCAAAAAAGTAAATGTGGTCAAATGTAATCTTAGTAGGACTAGAAAGGATATTTTGGGCAAATCTCTTTAAAATACAAGCCTGCAAGGCGTTGTCAAAAGGCATAGAGATTTTTCACTCTTCTGTCTCTCTTAATATGTCCAAAGGAGAGAATTTCCCCTTTGGTGAATATGGATTACTTTTGGTCTCAGAATAAATCTTACTGGACAGACAGTAGCACCAAACAAAAGTACTTTGTAGAGACCGGCAGCATTTGGGGAGATATGGACTTAGGGCTCCTTCATCTTGCTGAGGTCCATAGTTTTGTTCAAACCTTAAAACCACCTGCTGCAGGAGGTAAAGGCAGCTCCGAAATGCACCTCCCTGTGTCCCTCAGTACCTTGTGATGACAAGCCCGTGATTCATTGCCTTACAGCTGTGTTCTCCAAGGAACTCTGTTGCCAAGGTGATTTTTCAAATACTGTTTTTGCAAGGGCAGGTCTGCTCTGGCAAAGGAGCCGCAGCTCCCTCTGATTTCCTCTCCTCACAGAAAGTGAGGGCAGGCAGGCTCAAAAGGGGGAGAAAGCCATCCATTTTCAACAGTTGGTCAAGAATACAGAGAGGAGACTGGGAAGCTCCTGCTTTCCTTTATTTCGGTTTCCTCATGTTAGAGCTAGAATGATGGACTTGAAGCTGGAGTTGAGACCTGCGGTGCAGTAGGTTTGTGTGCTTTGCTGGTCTAGTTTGAAGTCTTCTCAACAGCAGCTGAGGATAGGGATGAAAATTCTTCTGCAGTGCTCACTTCCTCAGGCCACGTCATGCGTGTGAAGCCATTGCTTGTTTCCCTGTAGCCACCACAGGTGGTGCCAAGCCTTTTAAAAATACACTTATGCACTTGTTTTCTTCCTTGATGTGCCCAGCAATGCCTCGTCTGCTGCTCATGCTCAGCCCAAGTATGTGATGTGGTGGAGATGAGGCAGATGGACAAGAAAAAAGCAGTAGTGAGGAAGACAGTAGCAGCACTGGGCTTCCTGGAGACCCCATTTGCAGAAGGCTCTGACAGCAGATGGAGGTGAGTGCACTGTCAAGGCCTAAGGGTCTGCTGGGCCCAACATGCTTGGCTTAGGTTTGACCTTTCTCACTCGTTATGGAGGATCTTTCTTTTGATTAACTATGGTATGAGTTCATAACCAGTCCAGCAGGAGGGACTCCGAGTACCTTGTGGAAGCATGCAGCCTGCCCTTGCTTCAAGGCTTCCTCAAGGGTCAGCTCTTAAAAATGCGAGTGTAGTCTTGCAGCCCTTCTCTATCCAGTATAACACAGTGCTCAGGATTTTCTTCACTTCCTCTGTGTCCATTGTGTTCTCTCTCCATGCAGCAAGAATAATTGCATTTGTCAGTTGTGTTTGTACAAGGGAAGTCTAGAAAATGAGGTCTCTATTTAAGCTTCTTTGTGTCTCAAAAAGCAATCTGGAAAGTGATGCGACTGTTTAATTTTTGTTTATTCCACTTTATGGCTGGCGTTTGAGACTGCGTGCTAATAAGAGCCAAGGGCCTGAACTCCCAGATCTCTGGGGATTTTTTGGGAAACCATTTTCTCTCCAGAGAACAAGTGCCAGGCTTATTGCTGAAAGGAGCAGAATTTTATTTTTCTATTGCATTTGAAGAAATGTGAAATTGTGCAAAACTTGAAGGGGGAAAAAAACTAGGTTGGAAGTGTCTGCAACTTCCAGAGCAAAGAACATGGTGATGAGGCTGCTCTCAGTCCTAGCTTACAGCAGCTCCAACCTAGGCTGCAAATGCATGGGCTACCACCGAGAGCTTCCTAAGGTGAGGCAGGCTGAAGGTGTTTGTCTGCTTGTTGTAGGGGAGGCAGGAGGTTGGAAATGGTCAGATTTCTTTTCTTGACTGAGTGGGGAAGAACCTAACCTCAGGTAGAAACCCGAGGTTCCTCAGATCAGTTTGATCACAGGAAGACTTTGCCCCTTGTTTTGCCCTTGCATGCAAACATGGCACACTCACCTTCTGTGGCTCTTCTCTGTATGGTTTGGAGGCAACCTCATCCTCCTCTACCTCTGTGAGGAAGTTTCTTTTGGAGATGTACTGAGGTGAATTGTGCTTTGGGGTTGACTGGATGACAAGGTGCTGCTCCATTTGGTAGCACAGGAAAGGTATAGGTCCCTGTGGCCTTTACTGGTAGAATATTGCAGTGGCACCTGACCCTGGCAGTCTGCTCAGAGCAGGATTTGCATGTGGGCAGCAGGGAGCTCCTGTCCTGAGAAGTGCTGGTTCCCTTTCCCAGGTTTAGCTCACTGCAACTTTTGACTTGCTTTTGTGGGCCTTGTGCTGCTGTCCTTTTATGCACAGCTGGCCACAAGTGACCGAGCTATGTACAAACACATTTAAGTTGGGACGACAGCTGAGCCACACAGCGTCAGCAGATTCAGCACCTGGCACGCAGTTGACTGAAACAGGACTCCCCTCAGCAGAGAATACAGGAGAAAAGGATGCGGAGTGACAGCACTTCTGTTCTTTGATTTGCTTCAAGTAAGGCTTTTTGGAAGATGAATTTGAGACTTTTTGGGTTGCTTGCTGCAAGTCTTGCTTTTCCTGTAGGTGCCAGCAAACGCACTTTTGTAGTTGCTGCTTCTCCATAGGTTGCATCTCATAATGCTCCTGTGCTTGGGAAAGGGGAACCACAGTGTGGTCTGGCTGATATCACAGTAGCACTGTCTGTCTGGTATCCTGTGTCTCATACTCCCTCTTCAGCATCTTCCCACCTCTACCCAGTGACTCAGCAGGATGTGCTGATAGTCAATTTTTTTTTTTTTTTAAAGAAACTTCACAAGATGAACAGAATATGTATAAGAAAAAGCAGGGCTTGGTGATTTTTTTTCTTTCTCTCTTTCACAGTCCTGGCCTAGTGATACATATGACCTGATTTGCTGCCCCCCAGGGTGATAGCAACAAGAGGGAGGTAATACAGTCAAGGCTGCAGCAGAAATCCATGAACAAAATAGAGCAGAGGCCACCTGGCCCTTTGTCCCTCAGTGTGACTCATTGGGAATGTCTTTCTTGTAAGCCAGCTGTGTGATGTGGAAGATATTTATCCCTCTGTTCCCACCATGTTTGTACCTGCCAAAGGGGATGTTAGCTCCTGAAATAAGCGGCCTTTGAGACACAAAATAGCTTTTTCCAGAAGGAAGCCTGAGATGAGAACAGCTTCTTGTGACACCCACATGCAAGGTGGGTCCTGGGATCTGTCCGTACCATGAACTGTCAAGGTCAAGCATCTGGCTCGCATAAGGCATTTTGTGATCTTGGTGGCACACTCTCTTAATTTAGTCTTCCAGTGACACGTAAACTGTTTCTGCCCTGGTAAGGAAAATAACTTTTGTTGCTCTGTCAGGCTTGAGACATCTTCCTTGCAGACAGTCCTCAGAAGTGGATTTAAGGACAGTGACACACTGGACCATTTTGAGTATCTTGTGTGCATAACGGAGATCAACCCTTCAAATACTAATCTTTATGCTGGAGAAGGCTGCTAGAGCAAGTGTGGATGGGAAGAGGAAAGAACTGAGGACTTTTGAAGAGTGAAAAATGTTTCAAGCAGAGTGTGAGCTGCTGCTTGTAAATGGATAGTCTTGTACATTGTGGCTGTGGTTGTAGCACCTTAAAATGTTTTGGGAGGACAGAATTTGTCCCCTGAGTTGCCTTTTGCAGGCTGCTGAGCAAATAGTGACTTCTCCATAACATCCTGAGGGCATCTGCCCCAGCTTCAGCTGGCATGTCACTTGTGCGCTTATGCGGCTAACTAAAGCTGAATCTGGGCTCTTTGCGTAGAGGAAGGATTCATGCCCTTGCTGTAACTGGTCAGAGCCCGAGGATGTTTACCAGGCCTGATGGAGGCCTGACCTTGGTGTGAGGACACGAGTCACGCTGCTCCTCTGGGTCTCTCATGGTGAGGCAGGGCTTGTCAGGATGCTCCCTTTTAAATAACTGGATGATTTGGGAGTCGGGGAGAATGTATATTCCATTTTAATTCATCATTAGGGGAAGGAGGAGCTTTTTGCACTGGAGGAATGGTTAAATGCTATTAAAAATGGGGCTTGCTTCCAAATGGAAAAACAAATGCGGTATCCATGGCGAAAGCTGCCCTGTCTCAGCAGGCCAGCGGGGGCTGTCACCTTCTCTTCCAACACTGTTCTCCAAGCCTACCCAGAGCAGCAGGGCTGGGAACGGGTAAAGCCCAGTTGTGGTCCTTGTGTAACAGGCTACCAGACTCCCTCTAGGAGCAAGGGGAAAAGAGCCACAATATCAGCCCTGAATTCTGGCCTTGCCATCTCCAGACCAATCTCCCAGTAGTCCCGCATGATCCTGGCTCCAAGGGCACTTCTGCAGTCTTGCCTTCAGGAGTGAGGAGCCGGAGAGCTGAGCTTTTAAGTGGGGTGTGTGGATGCGACCAATAAGCGCTTTGGCTAACTCCCGTGGGGCGCCTTCTCTGGCAGGCACCACTGCGCTGCAGGATGTCTTGGCTGGCTTCCTGCCTGGCCTGTCATCCATGAGCCCTTTGTCAAGAGGAAAAGGGTACCTTTGGAATCCCTGCATCAGCACCTGTCACGTCGTGCAAGAGACTAGGGGAAAGTCAACTGTGGCTTCCTGCATCTCCAATACTTTCAGTGCAAAATGGTCTAAGACTATTTTAAAATGGCTCTCTATGTAATGAAAGAAAAAATGTTTGCTCTTCGGTATACTCTTTGCAGTTCCTTAGTGAATTGCGCAGCTGTAGGCATAGGCTGCTTTTTTTTCCCCTCCTATTATACAACCAAGGCTAAAAATAACACATCTGTTGTTGTTTAACTTCAATTTATATGGTACCCTGCTTTGCCAAAATAGTGTGTTTCAAGCAGCAACACCCGCACTGCTGTGTATCACCAGCCTTCTGGGAATAACACTTAAACACCCCGTGATACATTTAATAGTTCTGACCAAAAGGAGGCTTGGGACAAGGGAATGGGGCAGTAGATGTCTGGTGCTGAAGAATCTTCCTCTTCTACAGTACAGTGTGATGCAGGAGCAGATTTATGACCAATGTTTGTGCTTGTGGCAGTCTTTGCAGGCACTGGAACTCTTCCAGTGTAGAGGTGAGGTCCATGTTTTTGACCCTTTTGGTTGTGCAGCCCAATTTGAAAAGTGCTATCTTAGGACTAAGGGAAGCCTGGAGTATTAAGGCTTTAACCTAGTGTCTTGATTGAGCAAGGCTTGCTCCTGCATGCCTGGAAGTGCTAAAATGCATATCCTTTCAAGGTAGGGTATATTTATTTATATATCTCTCTATATACACACAAATATACCTTAGATTTAGATGCATATATATGGGTGTGTATGTATGTGTGTGTATAGATATATATGTATATGTATTTATACAGATGCATATAAATAAAACCTGAGACCATGACTGCAGTCCTTTACCAAGAAATCCATGCAACCATTTTGAACTGAAGGAAGGAACAGTGAGAAATTCTGCTTGTCTGCCTCAAAAGGTGGATTCTGAGACCTGTCGCGAGTAGTAACAAGCATTTGATGTAGGAGGCAGAAAGTCTTTTTTTCCTTTTTAATGTGTTTAAGATGTTTTGTACCGCGCAGATCAGAGAAAATAAACACATCCTTGCTAACAGGAATAATTGTCAAGTTTACGAGATCTGAATTACCCTGAGCTAAGGCATGAGGGTTTTGCTACCCCTCTTTCCTGTGAGCAAGGTTTCAAAGGCAAGTGGTGCTTCAATTCCACATGGAAAGGGCTGGTGGGGGGGGGACCCAAGCCCTCCTGATTTCGCAGGAAAATAATTAAAGCAGAGCTGCTGTCTGCCTTTGATCTCAGAGGTGCTTGTGAACTAAATAAAAATAAAGGCCACCTTGGGACAGTGTGTGCTGTTAATTAACTAACTGAAGCTGCCTCCTGCGTGCGAAGCGTTCTCCAGCGAGTCTCCAGCGGCCTTGGCATGCTCTGTTGGAAGGGGAAGTTGCCAAATGCAACTTGGCAACTTCCAGCAAGCGAAAAACCTTCTCATGGGTGGAGAGGGATGTAAAATTGAAAATGTTTGTAGAAGGTGCCATATGACTCTTGTGTGGCTCTGATCAGAGTTTGATGCAGAAGGGCATAAATGGGTCACTTTGCATCTTCTTGATGGTGGGAGCAGGGCTATCTTCTCTGACTGATGGCTTCTCTGCAGCTTCTTTCCTGGGATGGATTGAACGCTTCCTAAGTCTTGCTCACCCCTCTAGCTGAGGCCTAGTGCCAGGCTTCTGCTGGCTGTTGATGTGCATAGGATGCCGAAGCCCTGGCAGGCTTCCAGACAGATGGCTTTGGAGATGGGCCTAGGCACTGGTCAGCAATCACAGACGTTAGGGCCTTTCAATTAACTCTAGTATTTTTGACTGTTGTCCAACACACTCCAACTTGATCATCCTTGTGCTAAATCCCCAAACACATCTTCAAGTTTGATATTGGGCCCATGAGACTTGTTCCCCTCCAGAACATGAGTCCACCCATCCTGCAGCTTCCTGGATGGGACAGGTGGATGGGGGACAGGTGGATGGGCGGCTTGGACAGACCTCCCTTCCCCTGTGCTGGGCTGCTAATCTGCAGCTTAAGGCCTCTGAGCCGGGGTGTCCGTCTTCCCGCCCGCGCAGCACTTGGGCTCTCGCCAAGAAACCAGCTTTGACGTTTCCTTAAATATTCTGCTGCTGTTTGGAAAAAAATAAATATTGGAATTGATGTTATTACTAGAATTGGCCAGCTGGCCAAGGGCTTTATTTTATTTTATTTTCATTAGCAAATCATGCCAGGCACTGTTTTCCCAATGAAGCAATGAGCATATTTTCAGAAAAAGGAGGGAGACACCCCACCACTACCACAACCAGCGTTGTCCCCGAAATCTCGAAACACCCAGTGTAAGCCAGAAAGAGAGAAGGTTGCTAGGCTGGGCTGTTGGTCAGAGATCATGGGGCTGTGCTCTGCGTTTTGGCCTCTCCTTGTGCCACATCCTTGCTCCACTGGCAGCAAAGTTGCGGGGATTCAGCATGTTGGGGATGGGGGGAAACACAGCTGTGATGTGGGGCCTCGACCTGTTTGCTCCTGCTCTCCTGTGCCTGGGTTTCTACAGAGTGCATCCCACCTAGGGCAGAAATTAGGCTAAAACAAGTGGGCTTTTTAATTTTGTTTTATTTTCCGGAAGAAGAGATGATGACAACTCCAGCTTCATCCTACTTGTGCTCTAGAAACTCAAAACTTCTTGTTGTCCTTAGTGTTATGAGAAAGCCCCACCTGCCTTGAGCAGGTTTGTTCCAATCTTAAGTCACTGAAGGGATTAAATTATGCACCCACTTTTGTTTAAATCCTTCTGAGATCTGAAGTTTCAGAGATGTTGTTTGCAGCAAACTGTTTTCTGAGTTGTTTTGAATTTCTTTTTCCTGTTTGATTTCTGTTTGAAAGGGGAGAAAAAAAAGGTATTTCTGCTTTACTACATTTAATAAGAGCCTAAGGTGAGAGGAGCAGTGTTTAGGGAGATTTGTTCTCTAATAACATTCTTGGAACAATATTCCCAGGATATTTTGGTAGACTGAAGTCTCTCTTTTTTTCCCTCGTTTTTAAAAACACCAAAGATAAGATAAAATTTTATAGTGTCTGTAATGAGATCTCCAGTAAAAATATTTATGTCTTTATTTGCCTTGGTATTGGATACCAGTGATCGCTGGTTTCCAAGCAGTGTTTAGTTGGTGGTAGCCTTATTTACAAGATGTCTAATAACTGACTGCTCTCTGTGGATGCCATATACCTGGATTTTTCCTGATTTCACTCGACCTCAAAAGGGAAGTCAAACTAGGCCTAGTCCAGGTCACGATGGCAACTCATCTTATTGCATAGATGTTTAGAGAGTGATCGTCACTTGCAACTAGTTTTCAGAAGCAAACACCAGTCTGTTCAGGCCAGGTTCCCACAGGAATGTAGCAGATTGGAGGAAAAGTTCTCTTGAAAAGCAGTGCTCAGGAACAGCTACTTAGCCCGAGAAAGCAGGACCCATGCTGTTGCCACTAATCTAATCTTGTTCCTTATTTCTTATTTCTGTGTTGACAAGGAACCAGTTTTGATTTGTTCAGCTATGCCTTGAAATGCAGTCCGTCTGCCATGGTGACAAATTGAAAAGTGGAAAAGCCTGAACAAAATTTTATGGGCTTTGCAGTGTTATCTTTATGAAATGTTCAACACAGAAATTGTGTGCAGTAGCTAGACTCCATTTTCTTAATGTCTCTTTTTTTTTTTTTTTTCTTTTCCCCTTCTAGGTATAGAAGAGAAAACAATTCTTTCAAAAAAAGAAAAAATGAAGCTGAGGAAACAAAGATGGCTACAAAGTAAGTACTCTTGAAAAACAACTGTATCGCATGCATCTCATTGGATGATTCCTCTGGATTTCTAAATGAGGTGGGTTCAGTGGCTGGAAGTACTGGGCAGTGTCTGAGCAAGGACTATAGGCTGTGGCGACTGAATGCTTCTCAGAAACCTTCGAGTTTATTCTTCAGCACATGGGGTAGAAGTCTCAGGTTTTGCCTGTCTTTCCAGAGGGCTTTTAATGCTCAAATTGTGTCTTTGTCTCAAAGCTGTTTTTGATCTTCCTCCATGTGTGATATAAGAGACTCTGTAAAGCGATTTGCGTAGCCTTCAGGTAAGACACTGTGGCACTGCAAGGTTTTAGCTTGTTGTCCTGCACTGTTAAGGCTGCAGTACAGTCACTGTTAACTGTACAGTCACAGCATGAGCTACATGGTTCCTGAAGAGCTGTGTGCAGGGTAGGAGAGTCTGGAGCCGAGCCCCACACAGGCACCAGCTAGTTCTCCATCTCTGTGTGCAGTGCTGGGAGAGTGCAGTGGGGCCGGGTGCCCCTTGATAAAGAACGCCTCTGGGGAATCTAGTTGTGCTACTGCTCTCTCCCACAGGCTACGGGTCAGTGAACCCACCTACCAGACAGCACTGACTTTCTAGCGGCTGTGAAATAAGAGCCAAACAAAACCAGCCCATGGTTGAAGTGCTCTTGCTTCCTGTGGGAAGTGCATCCGTATTTTCATTTCTAGTTTCCCAGCACAGTAAGACTTTCAGCTGTGGTACTCTGAGCTACTTTGCCTTCATATTAGTTAAGCACTACCTGTTCTCATGTACCAAATTACTTGAAAGCTCAGGTCTTTTTTTTGTTGCACAACTGTGTGCCTGGCATCCCCTCTCAGGGGCCAGTGGGAGCAGGGAGTTGCCTATCAGGGACTTCATTCTGCAAAGCAGTTAAAGGTGGTCTCATCTAGGGGCCCTTTGGAGGGCAGGTGAGATGGCTTTGCCTTTCTGAGTGCAACGAGGAATGTGGCAGTTTCTCTCCAACTAGTAGCTCTACATTTTCAGCAGAAAAGGAGTCTTAGAAGACTCCAAAGCAGGGGTGTAACAGGAAGATTCCTCTTGCCACCTAGAGTTGTTCTCGGGACACGCTGTTCCCTTATTACCTTTTTCCCAGCAGAATTGCTGACAGACTGTATGTGGGATGGAGTGGTGCATCTTTCTGCTGTGCCGTATGTTCTCTGCTCCCGAGCTTTCACTGATCTCTGAGGTTGAGTCCATCAGCTTGTGATTTCACCTGTCACAATGAAGGTGTCTCTGGCTTCCCTTACATAAAAAGGTGGTAATTTAACACAATAAGTGCTAAGGAAAGCTTTCTTTACATCACCCAGCTTCCAAGTTACTTGTGCTCAGTCCTCAGTCAAGCACAACACATAGTTGGTTGTGATAGTCCTGACATCTGGCCTGCTGGCTGCAATTTCAGTGCTCCTTAAGTGTTCTCTCCATGTGCATACTTGATACTATCGTGGGAACATAGTTGTGCTCCAGCAGGCCCTTCCTAAGCTTTCCCTGCGCTAATATCCTGTTGCTCATCACGACTAGCAGCAGATACTATATTCTCAGCAGCATCTTAATGATAGTGATTTCACAGAAAAGGGGTACACAGAATTCATGCCTTGCATTTCCTGCAAGAATCAGAGGCCAAACTCCTGGACTTTGATGGCGCTACTGCTCCCATGTTCAAGGTCAGTCGTGTTGAGGATAAAGGAAAATCTAGGCAAAGGCTCTCATGTGCTCTCAAAGCTACCCTCCTGAGGGGTATGTTTTTACAGCAGCAGTAAAAACTTTCTCAATATTACAAATATTTTGGCTCTAAGACAGGCTTCTTTCCCCTCTTCTAGCTCTAAAATTACTAAACTGAGTGAATAGAAATGAAATGCATAGGCTTTGCTTTGGGGAGAACCCAAAGACAGAAAATTTCAACCCAAATTATCTGTCCAAGAAGATACCAGGAATTGGAAATGCTTTACAGAGTACTGGAAATGCTTTACAGATACAAAAAATGATTGCTGGCCCTCTTTGTACCCCAGCTAAACTTGCAGCCAGTTGGCAAATATCACCATTTTCCCTAGCAAATGTTGCACTAAGGCTTAGCCAAGTCCCATAAGTCCCATGTTTTTTTTTTTTTTTTTAAAGTCAGCAAATGTTGGTACCAGATATGCAGCTTCCTATCGAGACACAAACTGATTAACTGTAAATAGCCTATATACATATCAATAAAGAACCTGATATTAGCTGCTGGAGTAAAATGAACTCGTATTTCCCAAGATGGTGCTTTTTTCAGTGACACTGAGCACTTCAACACAGTCATAACTGAGCCCAAAGAGCTGCAGTCAGTTCAAACTGGAGCTCATTGCTTTTGCCTAATGCATATAACTTGTTGCCCTTTACTGTGGATTTTGCAATAGTTGCTTGTTCCTCTCCCCTTGCTCCCCAAAAAGAGAACCCAACTTTACTGAAATGGTTATCTTGAAATCTCTGTTTTCCTAAATCTTCCCAGGAGTTTGTTGTTTCTTGTTATCCCGGGCCTGCTTTTTTGATATTGGATGCCAAGACCCTGGGAACTAAAGTTCAGCCCAGCAGTGCAAATGCAAAACTTGGAAATTTCTTCCATTCCAATAAATCATCTCAGGAAAGACCAGCGCAGGAAAAAAAGTTATGCAATGCGTTAGACATTAGAAGTATGTGCATTTAAAAATATATATATCGTATGGCTCCAAGGATGGAGATCTCATAGGAAAAGAATTTGGGATGTTTGCTCAGAATCAGGTGTCTGAAAATTTTGAGCACAGAATGTTTATGAAAGCTCTAAAGTATCCAGCTTCATAAAGCCAGACCAAAAAAAGAAGTGATGCAGAACAGAAAGCTGTGTTCTTGGCAGGGATTCCTGTGAGGAGAAGCATTTACAATCCCGATTTGTCACAAACATCCATGTACAGCAAAAATTGCCGTTCATCAAGAATGGTTGTTGTTTGACTCAAACAGTTTAAGTTGGGGAGTGAACAAGGCAAAAATATTAAAGGAGCAATCAGTTATCCAGTGGATTTGAGCTCTGCTTTCTTGAATGGAGCACCAGGATTAGATAAGGTGACATCTTGTCTGTGGGTCTGCAGTATGGCACTGAGTGTATTCTCACTCAGTGAGAATATTATTATATTTCCACCACAAATACTTTTGATGATTGCAGGCCTCCTTTTGTGACTCCATTGCATTAACAGCCATAGTCCTTCCT